>VZUI01068511.1:0-19825 GCA_013401135.1 Cettia cetti | reverse complement strand
CTGTAGAAAAGTCCAGTGATGGCGAGATGGGTCCAGTCTTCCTCTGAGGAATCCAGTGTAGGACTGACTCTCTGGGGGCTTCAGGCTCCCTTTTATCCAGGTAGGAAGTCCAGGCTCCCCCCCAACACTGGGTGGAGCATCTCACAATGGGATGATGGAATGTGTCATGTGATTGGTGAGCCTTAATGGGCCATTATCAGCCGATATCCCAGTGGTGGGGGAATGAGTGATGAAAGAGATAAGAAACACTGCCCCACTCGGTTTTAACAGCTGGGTCATTATCAGAAAGCATCCACCCCCCTCCCCCCGCAGTCACAAGAGATAAAGAAGAAACCACATTTCCCCAACTGCTTTCAACAGATTAAATAGAATACACATTTTTTGGTTCCATAACCCAAGACAACGAGCCTCTGCAAGGTGTCATCTTTAAAGAGCTTACAAAGTTGGGGTTTTCTAGCCAATTACAAATGATGCAGCTATCTACTGAGAATAAGTGGGCTTCCTCACAACCCTGACACCAGAAAGGAAAATAGCATACTATTGGGAAAGGAAATAAGAAAGTTGACCAATTTTTTTTTCTTGTCCAGTCAGTTAATAAATGTTAGTGACCTCTCAACAGAAGAGCTAAACAGATAAATGAAAGAAAAGCAGCAGATTTCATGCCAAATATTTATAGCCCACCACATGAGACAGAACTCTGCTGGTTAGTATCAAAAGAGAAGAAAACCAGGCTGGTTTAGAAAGGTGCGTTCTAATGCAACCATAGAAACAGAAAAGCAGTTGAGGAAGTACAGACCAGGGCTCACATACTGTGGCTGGATCAGTGTAGGGAGGTAGTTGATTAAATTAACAACAGACAAGTCATGCCAGGCCTTACAGGGCATCATGCACATATGACTACTCCTGTCTTTTCACATCACTACTTAAGCTGTTTGCTGAATGGAAAATGTAATAAATAGTATGGAATAATTTCAGGGTTTTATAGGTATATGGGTATAAAATCATACATGTTTGAGTAAGATGTGTCAGGGAACTCTGCTGCCTTAGTCAGCAGCCAGAGATAAGACCTATTTCCAACCGAAAAGAGGGTGGCACCAGGAGGAGATGTGTCTCCTCCGAAGATGGGACTGCCAACGACCTGACACCTGATATGCATCTGGGCAACACCATCAGTGTGCATCCCAATACCAGGTTCCCGTAAATCAAATCAAGCAAGCATCCTCTCCAGGAAAGCTGTTCAGTGGACAAACAGCAGAGAAAGAAAACTCCATAAATATTCAAGAAAAGAGGAAAAGACAAAGAAGGATGGAGTAACTCACCACCCCACCAGAAAACATTATAAAAACAGACCCTGCAAAAACCAAAAACGGACTTTGTGAACAGGGCAGGTTCAGTGCGATAGAGGCCGAATCCCGGTTCACCCAGCTCTGACTCCGGGCTTGGTTCTGATTTCTTTTGATTGTGGCTTTCTCGGACTTTTTCTATGGCAATTTCTCAATAAATTCTCTTTTATTGATTAAAGTGGCTTTTCATTTTTAGCAGAAAATATCCATGACTGAGGAGAAAAACATACAAGTACGGAAATATAACTTAAGGCTCTCTTCTTAATCTCCCTGCAAGCACAGGGCTCAGCAGTCACAGGTTTCATTCTCTCTATACTGCCATAGTAATGATGCTGTCAACTCCAATGAGACCAAGACCCAGACTGCAGGGCTGTCTTCCCTTCTAAAATCACAGTGTTCTGACTCATCCACATGCTCTTATAGATGTGGAACATCCTTTCTCATATACCTTTGTTCTGCAGAAAGGTGAAAGGAGTGAGTAAAGGTGCTCAGTGAACGCTTCTTCTGCCCCTAGATGAAAAGTTATGATGTACTTTTCTACACAGAATTATATTCTGGATTTCATAGTATAGTTGAATATAGAATAACTGTTTTTTACTAAAGTAATAATTTTTTCTACAATCTCTCCAATATAATGTCCGAACAAATGTGTTCTGTCATAAAAGCTAAGTATCTTTTGTTTAATGATTCCACTGTTCTAATCAGCATTATTACAAAACAAGCTGAAAGAGTAGTTAGCAAAGTCACACTTAGTGTTTTCTGTCACTACTGAATGCTATGGAATTACATTTGCCTTCCCCTTCATTTTCTCTGTTTAGAGGGAGAAAAAACATAACAAGTAAAATGCACAAAGCTTCTGCTAGATTGGAACACTTCTCGTAGCAAATCTCAATGAGAAAATTCAGTTAATGTTCAGAGTGCTGACAGTACATCGTTTTTCTGACAGCACATATCCTATCAAAGATCACTACAGATCTCATTACATAACTAGGGTTTCACACAGAATAAGAAATTAACTGAGGAAGAGATCAGCAGAGAATCAGGACCATCTCAGACTTAAAGCTTCTTGTCTTCTCACTCCTTTCCCAGTGCTGCCTTTCTGAACAGCTTACTAGTCTTCTCATGTCCCACAGAAGAAGTCAGATTAATAACAGGTCTTGCTAACAGTGTATTAACATTGCTCCTTTGTGTACAAGACAGGGATACAGACATGCTGGCCAAGACATCTTTCCTACTTTGCTACCTGCCATCTTGGTAGTGAGAGTGAATTCTGGATTTTAAAATAGCATGTCCTGTAGGATAAGCCAATGAATTTCAGCGACTTGATATATTAGCGGTGTTAAAAACAAATCCTCGGTGAATGAAAAGTGGGGGGTTGGGGGGCTGTCCCTGGTGTTGCTGTGACCCTGGGAGGTAGTTAGGCTGGGTCCCCCATGCTGCAGCTGCGGGAGGATGCAGGTTCTCAGCAGGCTCCACCCCTGTGTCACAACCACGGGACATGGGTAGCCTGTGAGTGGCTGCCTTGGTAGATTCTGCCCGGTCCCACTCCCCAGGGAGGATGGGCAGGCCGTTGTTCCCTGCAAAAGACAGGAGCACCCAGCAGGGCAGGCACTCTGTTGCCAAGCAACTGTCCTGCCTCTATGGGGGCTCCAGGGCATTGCTAACTTTGAAGTTTTAATTACTTACTAATGGCCCTATTTGTTGCCTGGCGATGGCCCTTTCTTTCAAGGAATCACCTTCACAGCCCTAGAGGGCAGGCACCCAGGAAGGCATAGGCTAATGAGCCCGACCCTTGGCATCTTGGGAGCATTTTTGAGAACAAACAACTCCTCCAAGATGAAATTCGTCACAGTGAGAGGGAACCAGAGGATGCCCTGGCGAAAGAAGGAGATGCACCCCTGAGCTTAATTTGAAGACTCACCATGACCTACAAAGAACGAGCCTGATGTAGGGAAGGGAGAGAAAGCGGACTGGAGCTGAATGACCTTCAGTTGTCCCATGAGGACAAAGATACAGAAGATGTGGTCTGAGATAGAGACCTAGTTTTCTTCACTATCCTTGACTACTCCGGGTTGCCATGGCAATGTGGAAAAAATCCTGCTGAGTGCTCCCCGTAAAGCTGATCTTTTCTATAAAGAACTGAATATCAATAAAGACATAAGCCCTGTTCTTTTCAGCGGGTTTTTTTTTTCTTTTTCTTTTCCATATTGCTGCAAAAACTAGTATTACAAATATTACTATTCAATGTAGACTTTCAGTAACACAACATTCTACAAGAAAACACTTTATTCCATACTCTAATTTTCCTTGAGGTTAGGTCTAAATTAGATTAATAGCAAAACCACTCAGATCATTGGTACAGAAACTCCATCACTGTAAAGCAACTGCATGCTGACTCCATGAGACCTAGGTCCCCTAAGGCATCTTTCCAGACATGAAGAATCAAAGTCAGGTCAGAAAAGTTTTCAGACAAACAAGCAATGAAAAATAATAATGTTTACACTAAGAGTTATTCGAAAGATGGAAAAAAACAGCATGCTAAAGTTAAGGCCAAGGTACCAGCAACAATTCTCATCAGCAGACATCTCATTTTACCATCTAACAATTTCCTTTCCTTCCAGTACATCACCAAGTACTGGGCTACTGAGGGGGAATAGAGAAGGCTGACTTGAGCTTCTCAGGAAGATAAAGTTTTTCAGACACTTCTTATTAACACATGAGGCAAACTTTTTCTATCAAACACAGTACACTGCATTCATACACTTTGCCTATGTCAAGGTAAAGAGATACCTGAGACATGGGTGAATGACTAACTCCTGTTGATACAGTTTCTGGCTTGAAAGGGTCGAAGTCCAAATCCAGCAACGATTCCTCTTTCTTAGCTTCAGGTACCTCATTCTGTTAGAAGTGAAATATAACTCTTAAAAAACTTATCTTTTAAAAGCTGTCCTGTGCAGTAAAATATTAAAATGATCAAGAAAAAAACCTGAACACCCATGGATTTAGCAGATGTGGTGCACACCAGAAGGAAAGGAAGCTCTGAAGATTTTCCTGAGCTTTCTTACAAATTTTACTTTTATGAGATTCCCTCTTATGATGTTTTTGGTTTCTCTGTAGTAAAGCTTTGCCTTTTCAGGCTAAACAGTCACAGTCCTTCCAAAAAAGTGTTGCGTGTACACCACTTGATGGGGAAGGCCCTTCTAAAGTGCTTTGAGACAGACATTGAGGTTAAAAACTACATGAACAGCACCCATTGTCCATACATTCTAGTAAATTAATCTCTTCCCAAACATACACATTAGTAAAAAGCCAACACAGAATGACCTAAATGCATTTGAATTAAGTTTTAATTCTGAATATGTATACCGATTTACAATTAATGTTGTATTAAGCTCTAAATTTAGGAAGCATCTGACAGTAAGGCACTGGAACATGCTGCCCAGAGAAGCCATGGATGCTCCATCCCTAAAAGTGTTCAAAGCCAGGTTGGATGGGGCTTTGAGCAACCTGGTCTAGTGAGAGCTGTCCCTGACCATGGCAGGGCATGTGGGGGTGGAACTAGACGATCTTTAAGGTCTCTTTCAGCCAAAACCATTTTATGATTCTATTATATGCTCTTATTAAACTGGATTTCATGGTAGAGCCTTTTTGGTTCGCAATTATAAATTAGCCGAGACCTCTGAGGTCACTATAAAAAATATATACATATATATATGTTCAATAGGCTACAGGTCTTTTCTGCAGTAAAATAAACTGAAAGAGCAATTTGTGTGCTTCAACATAAAATATTAATTTTTGTGAAACTTTAGCTGAGATTTAATTATCATTTGTTGTAAATAGTCTAGGCAAGCATCTCGGTCTAGCTAACAAGGCTAGTACTGCGTACTGCTAGTTTTTCAGTTAAATAGTGAGAGAAGCTTGTATGACAGGTCAAATCTACCACAATATGGCAGGTATAAACATGGCAAAATTAGGAGATAATAATAATGATGATGACAACAATAGTAAAACAATTGAGCAAAGACTTTCTATTATTAAAACACTCAAGAGTAAAAACCTTCCAAATTAGTGTTACTATTGGTAAATAGATGTTCAAAGTTAGGTGATTAACGGCTTCCATTATGCCACAAAACACCTTAACTCTCTGTGTCACCTGCAAACATGGTCAAAAGAGCTCCTCAGCTCACATGTTATGAATGACAGTGACCTAGAACTCTTCAGTCTATAAAAGGTGCGCTAGGGGTGATGTGAGAAGGGTAATACCAGTGTGAGAGGTACAGCGGTTTGGCTGCTCCCTGATTCTTCCAAAGCAGAAAGGCAGTTGGTAGCAAAGTTTATGGGGGCAAATGTAAAATAAAAAAGTGGTGCTGCTCCATGTGGCACAGGGTCCAGCTGGGAACCTCCTTGGCTTCAGGTAATGAATGTGAAAAACATACACATGCTGAAAGACTGAATAAATTCAGGGCAGTCTGTTAAGACTTACTAAATAGGTAGAAATCACGTTGAGGAAGCCCTAGAACAGCAAATGACTGGAGGCTGAGAGACTGTAGTAAAAGGGGGTGCCAGAGCAACTTTGCTTGCCTTAATTTATCTTCTTTCTTTGGCCTTCTGCATCACTGGTGATGACAGATAACTGATCTGATACACTGATACACTGACACCACTGTTATAGTCTCACACTTTAAAAAGTCAAACCCACCATTCCCACCACTAACTACTTTTATTCTCTCATGTCTTCCATTGAGTGCATTTGAATTTCATCACATATGTTCGAGGCACTAATATTCATATGGTCATACAACTTGATGAAACAACAGCATTTGTTGGCATATAATCAAAATTGAATGGAGACAAAAGATAATTACCTTTCACTGAGGTTTGAGAATGAAGCTGCTACCTTTGAGGACTGAATCAAATGAACAGGAGTCTTAGGCCATGATGACAGCTAATGTATTGGAAGTGACAGGGTACTGATCACTGATCGCAAAAGTTATCAAGTACTCATGATCCTCGGACCAAAATAAACAGAACACTCATCTTGACTTTAGTGACAAAGGCCCAAAAAAACATATAAAGTACCTAAGATACCATATTACAGGGAAATGCAGGATAAATAGGAACCTTGGGAAATCCCTCAATAAAGGACAAAGCTGTGACAGGAAGGTATGCCAAATATCCTATATTTATTCTACCACAGCATGATGAAGCATGAATAAATTAAGCATTTGAAAGAGGCAGCTGTGGCAGAAGCAAGGCTGTACCTCTCAGAGATATGTACAAGGAATGAAGATGGCACAAAAAACCTTCAAGGACTACCAGAACAGTTACCCTCTCTCTGTACACAGTCTGTACAAACCTTAAAATACCATTAGCAGTTATGGACCATTCACTGTAGAGCTTTCAGGCACACTCAGACACACTATGTATCTGTAGGGGGCATATAAAGGCCTACAATGCCCAAGCTAGTAACTGGACAGGGGAGAAATGAGAAGAAAAGGAGAAATAAAGCAAGGAACACACATTTCTGAATGATCCTTTCATCTGGTCACTCAGATATTTCATCTTCTCAACTCCTTCTTTTACTAGGCAGTAATTAAATCCATTTTTGACAATGAATAACCTGGATGTGTGAGATAATTTGTTGCATCAGTGCACAGATATTCAACAGCATCAAGCAGAACTGTCTTTCAGCATCTTAAACTAATGCAGTGAATGCATAAGTACAACTTGGTAAAGAAGGAGGAAAAACAACAATTACAGGATATTTGTGTTTCAAGAAACACAAGCGTTTGGCCTGTTTGTAACCCCCTCCAAAACACTGTATTAAAGCAGCAAAGCTCTACTCATCAATCTGTTTAGTTTTGTGCCTCTGCATGAGCAGTGTCTGGGACACCAGTGGTGGTCCCTTGCGACGTTATGTACCATTGGTAGGCTCTGCAGGCTTAATAGCTTTCTCCATACTGCTCAACAAGGGTTTTGGGAGTACAGAAACCATAAACACCAAGAGGAATAAGTCCGTATTTCCTGTGGATTTCATGCTATGTATTTTCCTTAACTGGTTCACATACACAAAGATACAAAACCTATATATCACATTGTTTGGGTATGTCTACATACTCAGAGATCTCAGATACAGTAAGGATGCTTTTGTGATGGGGGTTGTTTTTGTGGAGGGAAAAGTGCAATATGATTGATGAGAAGCTATTCCCTGGTCATTGACTATGGAGGAGGGAAGAACATAAATCACTCACTAAAAGGAGATCCATTTTCCTTGAGAGACAAGGAAAAGGTTTCAGTTCTCAGAAGTATGCTCACTTTTATTATGCCATTCCATTTCTATGCCAATCTCTCATAGAAAGTTTATAAGGATTCTGGAAATGTGACTTACACTAATTTAAAGACTTGTTTTGGTGCCATCTCTTAATGGAAAAGCAAACAAACTCCATTTCTGCTTCCTTGTATGGCCTGACGTATGCATATTAGTTGGATACAGTATTTAATGCAGGGGGCCATATCTAGCACAAGTAACATTAACTCTTACCAGTGATTTCAAGACTCATGCTCCTTGAGTAATTAATTCCTATGAAGTCAGGGTACAGTGATGCAACACACCTACCATCTGCCTTCAGAAAGCGTGCCTACCAGCAGCTGCATTCTGGGAGTAGCCTTTAATTCTTTAATTGCATGGAGACTTAACTATAAATAAGTCTTTTCCAAATAGATCCCTATACACAGCAAAGTCTGTTTCTGCCTACCACAAGAAAACAGAGCATCACATGCTCAAATTGTATAAAATACATTTTTCATTGGTGTGCCTTTGTTCTCCTATGTTGTCAAATGAATTAGAAAACCAATGATTCAAACGAAAACAGAAATTTCTAAACATAAGCTTTAGATCTACAGATTTCTCTCCAATCTATCAGATGCAAGCTCAGATTTCAGAGTTGCAATTACCATGAGAGAAAGGGTCCATTATCGAAAAAAATACCAATCACTATAAGTATGTAAAAGCTGAACAGCTGAATACAAATTTTACAGATTTATTTTGCACAATTCTGGCCTTTCTGTTTATTATACACAACTTTTAAAAAATCATAATTATACGATAAAATGAATTTTGATCCCTTCTCTGCTGTGCAGCTAATGTTTCTATGAGCAAAGCCAAGTGAATGAATCATCTAGCCAAAGCAGTCTTTTACACCTGTAAAAACCAGACAAGTTCAACAGAAAGAAGGAATACTTTTAATGATTTTGATAAAGGAAACAGAAGTAATGAAGGATCTCTGTAAAGTTCCACTTGAGATGCTTAGCATTAAAAAAAGCATCTTAAATCAACTCTCAGCTAGTAATGCAACCTGGATGCATGTAAATCTCAAACATGACTGTATCACAGTATTTTCAGTCAGACTTCTCAGTAAATCACTCTTTTCTTCAATATGTTAGCAGTCTTAGCGCTTTTGAGTGATTATGTGTGACCTATTCAAAGGCAAAACACCATACAAGTCTTTCAAGATAACACACAGGGGTAATTGTGCCTCTGCCTTCTACCTGTGTCCTTCTCCTCCCTCCCCATGAAGATCAGCCCCAGGGGCACTATCTTGGAGAACTGAGGGTGATTACATGGTTGGACCTCTACACAATTCACTGAAGCTTACCTGTGATGGGGTTGTCACATTGATTTCTGGGACAAAGTTGTCGTCAAATAAGTTAATGATGTTGTCCTGTTGCAATTCCTTTGTGGGTGTGAGTTTAGGCAGTGGTGGGACTGGCGGACCTTTCCTCAGCTAGACAGACAGCAAAAATGTCACAGACCAGTTCAGGGATAAAAGAAAATGTTTAAGCTAGACCTAAACAAATTGTCTTAGGTTTTTACTTTTGCTCTTTCACCCTAAATACACCATGGGAATAAGCCATGTATTGAAAGGAACTATTTAGCTGTTCACCACCAAATACTTTGAAATAAACTTCATGGGAAAGGAAAACAACCCTATGTATTAAAGTCATTAAAACTTAAGGTTTCAGATTTGATACAAAAGCAACTCTTGGTTGTATTTTTTTCTGCTGCAACAGGCACACCAGTGCAAGACACTAGCTCTTCCATGCAGGCCATAGTTGGAAGGGTGATACTGCACAGAAAAAACGCCTCCACAGCTTTTTGGCTTCTTAAGTTCATTTGTGTTTAGCTTTGGGATTTTGTCCCTGCCCATCTGTTGCTAGCCTTAGAGTGTACTTAATGCTAAGAGCATATCATCTCTGGGAACTATAGCACTTCAAAGGTGCTTCATTTACGATATTCCTCCTGCTATCCAGAGATTCACATAACTATGACAAACTAATTGCTTGGAATACCAAATAGTATTGGATAATTTTTAAATCTATCAAAAACCCAAGAAAACAAATATACAAAAAAATCCTTAGGTGGTATAGTGACATAACACCATTGGCACCAATGAGGCTGAATCCTACCAGGTGAATTCTCAGGGAGTGAGTTGTCACATTTTGGGAGACCAGAGAAAATAAGTATGCTCACTAGATGCAAAATTAACTTTCTTCTGATATGCCGACAGCATAGAAACAGCAATCAGCGCAGAAGCTATCCCAATTCCCAAAACATCCATAACATCAACATAAGTCTTTGATGCACGTGAAGTATCATATACAACTCATGCTACAGACGGAACTGATGAATGAATGGATGAATGACACCAGCTCTTATTTTACCAATACTAGTGAGAATAGAAATTACTCCATTGGTTACAACAGCGTCAAACTTCTCAATCAGTGTTTAAAACAACTAATAAGACTTTAATTATCAGTACTTAGCAGAGCAGTATTCCAGCTAGCTTTATTTTTCATTGTTTTAGAGACTCTCCAGACCAGTGATACTCACTGGCTAATTTTTCCCGGGTTAAGCATAAATTTGAAGACGAATGAAGAGCAGAACTATATAATGTGCAAAAATTCACAAGGAGGTTTTAGAAATAGGCTTTCCAAACTATCACTGCTGATATATGGGTCCTTAAAGACAATGCAACTTCTTAAAGAAGTGTTTTGCTTTGCCACTGCATTCTCAACAATTCACCAGGTACCTAAAATTTTCTTCATTCCCCTAACACAAAAACTATTTTCTATCCATGCTGTGACACAGGGATGAACAACTGATGAAGAGAACAGATTGCAACAGAACCAGTGGCCTCCCTGCCATTACTTAGTTACAGCCTAGATGAAAAATCCACCACATACATCATCACAGCTACCTTTCACAGCACAGCAGGTCTGGTCCCTCTGCTAGGTATTTCCTTACCTGTGTGGGTGACTTAGGCCGGGCTGGTGCCGGAGATGCTGGTGCCAGCATATGATTGGGACTAGCAGTAGGGCTAGGTAAGGGAGAGACCTCCTCTGGCGGTGACGGTGTTTTTGCAAAACGGAGTGGACCTGAATCACTAGACAGAAGTAAAGAAATGGCAAAAACATATATCTTGCTGACTTATTATCTTGAAAATCTGATGCAACAGTTGAACTGTATTCCTGATGTAATGTCAGTGACCACAAAAAAATACACACTGGAGATAAACTAAGCCATTATATAGTGACTAAAACTAAAATTACAATTAAAGACAATTAAAATTCAGTGTTAAAAAGCAAGTTTTAATTTTGAATTATCTTGATTTTTGGAACATTTGTTTACCTGATCATTGTAACTTGAAGAAAACAGAGTACCTGCACTTTTTTAGATTCTGTACTTGAAATACCATTTCACTTATAAATTTATAACTATTATAAAATGTGAAATGGATGTACTGTCTTCATTTCACATGCTTCTTGGAATAAACAACTAACGATATAAAAACCCACAGAAAGGCGTAACAATGAATAATGCAAGTAATTTTAAAAGCTCGGCAACTTTAGAAAGGTTTCAATAAAACAAAACACAGCCAAGATTATAAAGATATCACTGTTTAGAAGGAGAAATCACAACAATTATAAACAAGTAGCAGTCTAGTGACTTCAACAGAGCTCTGCTGATAGTAAGAAAAGATCTGATGAAGTCGTAGAAAGCATCTGCTCTTCTCATGAAAGTACCTAGTGCAAACACTGAGAAAATATTTAGCTACCTAGATATGCTGAAAGCTTACAATGAGTGGTGCTATGAACTACAGAACTCAACAACTACAGTATTCAGTACGAGCGACTCCTACACGTCCTCAGGGAGAGCAGAAGCACTACCTGATTGAGACCACAACATAAACATGATTCTAATGCTAACACAAGAAAAACTGCTCTTTGGAAGGGCAAACTTAGCTTGCACTCACCACCTCTTTCTGTGGAAATATTAAAAGAGAAAAAATAAACAGTCACTAAGAAATTTATGTCCCAAGTACAATATTTGCCTTCAGGATAGAGTATTCAGTAGCATACAAGTTTTTAAGATGTTTCTTTTTATGCAGTTGTTTAACAAAAAAAGATTAGATACTGTACTTGTCTAGTATTAACTTCTCATGCACCTTAAATGGAAAGCTGTGTTATCTCATGAAGACCCGCTTTTAAGACTTTTAGAGTATCATCACTAATAAGGGAAGTCAAAAATCTATCCAGATTTTCATACAAGGCTCTGCAAAGAGTACAGCAAAAGACAGTACAAAGTAACTGAAAAAATGGATTTTTAGAAAGCTTTTTTAAAGTAAGTTAACACTACATTAAATGACATCTAGTAATTTGTAGCAAAAATAATTTTGCATTTTTCTCTCAATGATGGAATGAATAATTCAGTGGGAACATGTGCATTTGGACATGGTCTAAAAGATTCAGGTGGATAAAATACCTGTTGTTTACAAAAAGCACTTGAAATCTTCCAACACTACATTATTTTACATTGTATAAAAGTATTTTACAAATATTTTATGGAAACATAATTCAGTTTGCGAGTCCATCCTAAATGGGACAAAGTTAACAGCTCCAAAAGCAATATGTAATACACAAGCATGGATTATCACTGAAATAATCTAAAATACAAATTCTAATGATGTGCTTATAAAGTAGTTCTGAATTTTGCGTTATGTCAGCAGTTTCAGTATTTCATTCTTTGTTCTTTGTTCTTCCAAAGTGATATCAAAACAAATACAGGAATATGTGCCATATTTTTGAGGCAGACGCTAGGTTGTTCAGTCAGTCTTAATTGTTCCTAATCTAGCACCATCTTGAGGGCAAATTAGCAGTAGCTGTGGAAGAAACCAATTTTATTTTTATTTATGCCTCAACATCATCCAGGTTTTGTGTTATAAATCGATTTTCTGACATTTGGTGAAAAAATTCTACATGGGATGAGGCCTGTGTTAGGCACGTGCAGAAGGTGGCTAGCACCCATGAGGGGATGGAGACCGCCAAGAGAATAGAAGCTTCGCCTGACAGACAATCAGGGCAGACAAAACTTTACCACTGGGCTGCAAGAGACTCCTTCTGCATGTGGTGAAACCCTGGTTGCCCTGGAAAAACCCCCTGACTAGCCAATGGTTGTCCTCAAATGAGCGGAGTATGGGAGCTGCCAAAGCACATTAATCGCGGCACAACTGCTCCCCGCTGTTTTAGTTTCTTGGCCGGGGGGCTTGCCTGGATGTTTGTCTCGGTCAGCCCCTTGCTCGCCTGTTCCCTGCTGTCCTGCTTCTTCCCTAACGGTCTCCCCTGTCCGCACCTGCTCAATATACTCTGCTTTGCCGCTTCCCTGCAGCAGCCTGCCCGACACTCCGCCTGAGCGCTGTCTCCCCACGCATCCCGCTGCACCTCCACACGCACCCCGCCGCCACGCGGGGCGCGCTGGCTGCGGCCATCGAAGATGCGCTCTCGCGAGATCTGCGCAGTTTCCCCCCCCGCAGGCGCATGCGCCACTTGCCGATGGATGCCGCCGGTGCACCCCGGGATTCTGGTGGTAACGTTCTGACCTTGGTCTCCTTTCTCTCCATCTTTCTTTTCCATTCTCTGCTCAATTTTCTATCCGTCTCCAGTAGGGACACATATCCCTCTTTATCAAGAAATAGTTCTCAGATAGAATATTTGCCTTTTTTGTGCTTGATTTTGTCCCAGAAATCTAGTAAAAAGAATCCCCTGTGGTTTCCCTTAGATTGGGATGTGAAAAGCTGTAACATTGATGGAATGGATTATGACTAGCTGGGATTAAATGGAAATTCAGGCTTTATATATTAACTGTAAATGGCATTGGGTTTTGGTAAGTCTCAGTGTTTTACATTTCAAGCTCTTCTGCACATCAGTATTAGAAATGAAATTATGTCAGAAAGGCTACATTTGTTGAAAGCAAAAAATCAGAAATACCCTACTGGCATCCACTGACCTTAAGAAAGCACCATCTGATTTTAAACTCCTTTTGGTTTTGTGCTTTAAAACAATATTTCACTTGAAAGTCTTTAAAAATATGGTATTTCGTGACATTTTCTTTCTTTAAGATTTCTGCTTTTATGATGCACCCTCAGATCTTTACTTTTTCCCATAAGTAGAAGAGATAAAAGCTGACATTCAAAGGCTGGGATTCATACCTAATAATAGGAACTAAAAACATATCTCAATAATTCAAGGCTTTAAACAAATTATGAGAGTTAGCAACATTGCTGTAAATGAAGCAAGAATAAATGAGCTTTGAGTTAGTGCGAAACTTAAGTTAGTGGACTTGGTGCAAATTCATGTAACAGTCTACAATGAACTTGGCTAAATTAAAACAGCTTTCATTCCTTTTTTGTTTTTGAAAGGACTTTCTAGGAAAATAGTGAAGAAGAAAGTTTTGCATCTTTCCTTCCTGTTGAGAAGAACTTCGTCCCTGATACCTTCATCTACCATCCTGAACAAATAATGCCTGTTACCATGTTGTGCAACAATCACTACACATGGTGTAGGTGGTTACTACATATGCTGAAACCCACAAGGCCTACAGCAATGCAATTCATTAAAAAGGCAATAAATTCACCTTGGTGCCCCTTGGATGGTGAAGGCCTTGTCTGCATGCTGATCCCCAAGCTTTGTCATCACTTCGTATAGCTTGTGACATAACTGTGAAAACAAAACAGTTATCTGAGTTTATGTGAACAACTATAGTCATGATTAAAAACACAGGTGATAAATCTGGTTTGATAAATAACTTGATAACTTTATGTTACAATATAAAACCTTCCACAAATTCTCAGTGCCATGTATAGCAAAAGCCTCAACAGAAAACCCATCAAAATCCATAGAATCAAAGATAATAGCAGTTCTTCAAAGACATGAGCAGTTTTTTAGAGAACAAGTTCCTAAGTGACTGCTGTGTGAGCTCTGATGAAGGAGGTAATCTGAAGTTTAAAGCAACATGGGCAGCCAAGAAGATCCATGTTTTCCCCTGAAAAATCTAATCCAAATTTTCACAGAGCTTTGATAAAGCAAGTTTTCAAAAAGTTTTTGGTTCCAATTTGAAGGTTGCTATAGATAAGCACAACCATTTAGCCATGTACATTGAAAAGATCCTCAGTGAAACTGCTTGATTTGCATAACAGTCACAGATAAAATATTGCATTGCTGACAATGCATGTAACAGACTTGAAGGGAATGTTTGACATGTTTTTCTTGTACTGTTTAAAGCAAAGACATGCTTAGCAATTGAACGCAGCAAAAAAACTGAAGGCAACAGTAATTATCAAAATAGAAGGTGAATTTAGTGCTACAACCAATAATGTACTGCAATCCAAAATTGTAGGGGGTGCTCCTTTCTTAAGGAGAGAACAAATATAGCAAGAAGAAATTAATAGCATGATTGTACCACAAATCTGGATCTATGGCAAATTCTCATGTGTACCTCTGCTAGATATTTAACACATTTTTTAGCTGTCATGCGTATCATAATCCATTATACATGAGATAGTCAGTTTTACTCACTAAAGCTATTTCCTTGTGAAACTTGGCTTCAAGGCTGGATACATTTTTGAAGGTGTTCACATAGAAGCCAATTCGTCTATGAAGGATGGCACAAAGGAAAAAGAGAATAAAAGATATGTGTAGGAGGGCCACAAAGATTAATTAACTGTTTTCTGGACTACACGCAACATTCTTTACTATTACTCTCAGAAAAGCAAATGATGAAATGTCAATTTCAGATGAGTTTGTTCTTGATTATTTCCATTAGTGTTAAAATACGTATTTCACACCGTCCAATCAACCAAGTTGAGACTACTTCACGTCAGATGTATTCAGCCTTTTTTAAAGAAGAGTGCAAAAGGATGGCCACAAGTGCAGCACAAGCCTAGGGAGGGCAACATGCTCTGGGCATCTATCTCCCACCAGACAGCACACAACCATTTCTTGAAAGGAGAAAGGTACCATTACAACACTGTGAGCCCCTGTGGCAAAATCTTATCACAGCATCAAGGTGATGCACTTGTGTGTGGGGTCAGCTTTAATGTATGCTCAGTACAGCCCAGATGTGGGTGTCCCAAGCTTCACTCTGAAACACATGCACATGTGTATAAGAGAAAAGAAGTTAATATAGACTAGACATTTCTGTGCATGTAGGCAAGAATCTGCTTATTTGGGGTGAATGACTACATACTTCTACATTTCAAAATTAGAAGCTGTTTTCTTAGGTTTTGTTTTATTCTTTTTTTCCTATTTAAAACTCTGAAAGCAATTGCTTTTTAAACTATGCGTATTGCTCAAATTCTACCTTTCCCTGAGACTAGGTACTGCTTTTTTATACAAAACTTACTGAAGTAAAAGGGCCCTTACTCTAAGTCATTCATATGCAGTTTTACTTTTAGTAGGCACATAAAACAAATATCTTGAAGTGCTAGGAAGGTTCACACTGAAATAGGCAGAAACACAGTAGGAAAATCCTCCATTAGTCTGAAATTTAACAGGATTTAATTTAGAAGACAGAGAAGACAAAGACTGTCAATTGTTAAAGAACATAACACATTAATGAGATGCTTATTTTTCTACTGCTTTTGTTTCCCCATTCATATTGTCCGCATTTTCTGTATAAACACAATTCATGATTAAAAATCTTGACTGAATGACCTATGCCGTCAAATCATTTAACATCACAACATAATAGTGTAAAACTATAAAATGTGTGTTCTGGTGTAGTTAAAATAAAAAATTACCTATAAGTAGACGCAAATCACCACAGACTACTCTGCTCTAGCATACTTTTAACTCACAAAATGAAAACCTTTTTGCACCTCAGAATGAAGATATGGTAATCAATCTTAAGTGCCAACATACATTGAAAGAAATAAGTATAAATACACTTACAGAACATATATTTTTGGAGAACTTGCATACATTTTTCCTTTTATTATTTCAAAAAGGTAATGGATAGAACCTTCAAGAACCCAACAATCCATTTTCTATCAACTCATTAAAATCCCCTGATTTTCTTTCCTTACTCCCTACATACAGTATCTCTCTAGGCTTACCGTGACCACAGAGATGGCAACTCTTCTTGCAAGTCAGTGTTAAACTCTTCAAACACTTTCTGTGCTTTTTGAAATTCTTCTTCTGCCTAAACCAAAATGAAACAAGTGACTTCTAAAATCACTATGACATAACAAAACCAAATATTTTTTTTGTGGTTTTCTTGGTGGGTCTTTTATAATTTTTATTAACAAAGAATGTTACTTAGTCCTACACCATGGAGGCCAATACAGGATTTGCTGTCCCCTCAGTCTCATCAAGAGAGCAAGTTAGATCACAAACAGGACTCTTTTGTGAAAGATGCTGAGCATGCCTACCACATGAACCAAAGTACTCAGTACACATTTATGCTTAGAGATATTATTTCTAAGAGAGCAAAAGGAAATTTTCTGCTTGGTCTCTGTGCAGGAAAAAATGCCACCCAATCTCCCCAGGTCTTCTGCCAGCATATTTCTGATTGTGCTACCTTGGTGATTCTGCCCTCGTCTTTTCTTTTTGAGCTCTGCAGGGCTTCTAGATGATGCCTTGCACTGTCGTAGTCCACTAGCTTTCTGCTTCGTTTTGCAATGCGAGTCTGCACAGGGGTAGAAATGAAAGTAAATATGAGGAGCAGTTTTTAAAAAGCCATTTTACTTATGTTGTCAATTCAGTTTTTGGCATATTTTTATTCTCCCTTCTCTGTTGTTCGTATTTGAATTATTATATCAGGTAGGAGGAACATGGAAATGGTAAAAAAGACAAACCTATCACATTATTCTAAATAAGGAATCAATTTACATATAGTCTGGAAAGAGTTTTCATGGGTGTAGGGATTAGAGGCTTTAGAGTTGATGTATCAGTGTTATATAAGACTTTCTTATGTCTTAAGTCACATTCTCTACCATCAGTGAATCCATTAAACTCAGGGCAACATTATTTTTTCCCTTTAAACATAGTGTGAAAATTCAGCAATTAATGCATTTTTCTTGAGTTGGAAAAATGCCAGAATATACTTCTCTGTATAGTTGTTCTGATACTTACCTAAAATACTGGAGTTCAAGATACAAATATAAATATACTTTGATATAGACTTTACAAAGCTGTCTATTAATATATATATATATGTAAAATCCACATACTGGGAGGGCTGGTTAATTTAAAAGCGAGTTTAGGACTGAACATCACTAATGTTGGTATTTTTACATTACTTTTTCTTTAGTCCTTGATGTAAATTACAATGGGGATGACTGTGTGTTACCTACTCAGTCACAAACCACCACAAAAAAAAATCCAGTTATGCCCATACAATTATATTCAAATATAAAAGTATCAACCGCTCACTTATAGTGCTTCTTTTTCTTTACACATTTTATTTAGCAGTCATCTCTCTACACTATAGACTAGATGGGCATGTGGCAGAGGCTAGAATCTGTAACATTCTCTCATGATGTGTACCACAAAATCTTTTTATAACTAATTAGAAATCAGGAATCATGGCTTAGATGAAAGAGAGATACTCACAGGTACATCGAGCCAATAACAGAAAGCTTGCTTTCCTTGTAATTTGTCTGGCATTTTAACAGCTGAAGAGCTTAATATGTCCTTATTGAAGCTGGTTAAAATTATCTCATGCCAAAGAAACAGGAGCAGAAAAAAGCATAAAAGTTTCCTCTACAGAGGCTAATTACTTCCAAGTACTGCTGCATGAAAAATATTTTTGTTAACTTAGAAAACCAGCCCTACCTAATGTCAGGAATTCACTTACAGAACAGTATGTTGTACATTACAGGAGAGCATGACTTCCACCCCCCCACCCTTTTTCTTTTTTTTCTTTTTTTTTTTTTTTGCTTGTAATCTCATTTTCAATTTATTTTGCAACTCAACAGAACTTTAAAACTTGTTTTTTATAGAAAACCATTACTCTACTTTGATATCAGGAAATTGTCCTAGATATGTATCCAGCGTTAACAATGACCCATCCACCAGTTTTTGATGGAAGTCTTCCCAAAGTTCATCACATTTCTGAAAAGGAAGAAAGGAGAAAAATGTATTTAGTAGTTTAATGCCACTCTAAACCTAGGAGAAATACAAATGTAATTGGCAAAGATTAATCTTTCTTAAGTTTTCAAATGTTCTTTATGGAAATAAATCAGAGTATAAACATAAGGTGAATAAAAAGGAAAACCTTGATGTTTCAAGTTCAATTCACAGCAAACTAAGATAAACTAGTTTGTGTTTTCATTATTTCAAATAGTAAGTGCTATGTGAAAATAAGGATGTTATGGATTCAAGGTGTTCCTCAGGGTTTCAGGTCCCTGAGGGTCAGTAACAGAATCTGAACCTGGCCTAGCTCTTGTGTCTAAGTATGTGTTGGGGGTTGAATTTGTTTCCTTTTGTTTGTGGAATTTTTCCCCATTGGGTTGCCAAGGGAACTAATTGCTGGGTGCTTATGGGTGCTTGGACCAAGGCAGGAAGGGAAGGAGTGGGGGGCAGTTGCTCTCCCTCTCTTGGTGCTGGCATCGGCCTGGCTGCTGCTGCTGCGGGAGGATTCTCGGTTTCTCCACTGGCTGCAGTCCTGAGAAAATCTACCATCATCAGCTCCTGAGCTCCAGAACAGCTGAGTCCATCTTCTCCTGCCCTATGCGACCGATCCTGTCCTGCCGCCACCGTTCCCTCGGTGCTGCTTTGCGGCACCCTCCTTCTCCCGGGCTGGGACATCCCTGCCGCTCCAGCCACCACCGCGGGGCTTCCTGCTCTCACCCACCAGCCCGGGATTGTTCCACCATTCCAGCCTGGTGCTCTCAGTGAGATCAGACTGCCCCGAGCTTCGTGAGAACAAAGCCCTCGAGGTCTTGCTTGGTTCTGTGTTGTATTATAGCTATAATTATTATTGTTTGTTTGCATTGTTACAACTACTAGTAAAGAACTGTTATCCCTATCCCCGTAACTCTGTCTGAAAGCCCCTTTAATTTCCTAAAATATAATAATTTGGAGGGAGGGGATTTGAATTCCACATTTCCTAAGGAGGTCCTGCCCCTCCTTAGCAGATACCTGTC
>VZUI01068501.1:0-10858 GCA_013401135.1 Cettia cetti | reverse complement strand
AAAAAAAAAAAAAAAAAAAAAAAAAAAAAAAAAAAAAAAAAAAAAAAAAAAGTTTATCTCCAAGAATCACGGAATCATTTAGGTTGAAAAAGACCTCTGAGATCATCAAGTCAAACCTTTACCTTTGGAGAGTATAGAAAAGCAGAGGCTACTTATGGAGAATAATTCACATTGTTCATTAACATTATGTGTTTTTTCTTGACAATTACATTTTAAAATAATACAATAATCCTATTTTAGAATGCATCTTCAAAATAAAAATAGTTTAGAACTGTAGTTTAATTTATAAATGTAAGCACATGGAAACATCACCTACTGTAATATGGAAAATTCCCTTTAAAAGGGCTTAATACACAAATTTTCAGAGTAGAGGGAAGTTTTTCACCAAAATAAAGATAATTAAACTTAACTCCTCTTACAAACTGTATGATTAGGTTAGAAGAGCAAAGAAATATGCCATCACCAAAAATGGCGTAAATGCTTCCTGTAGGAAAATTATCTCATTTGTAGTGTTAGTATTAAAAAAACCCCAAACAAATAAACAAAAAAAAAAAAAAAAAAAACCAAGCCAGAAACAAAAACCCCAAAAAACGCATAAAAAGCCCATAAAACCTCTTCTAATTCATATCAGAGACAAAATCAGGGAATTTGACAAGGTGATTTCATGCTCTCTCTGCCCACACATCCCCCTAGATTTAAAGGAGATGGGGGCAGCAGGCAGAAATACAAACCTTGCAAGAAAATTATTGGTAGGAACTGCAAATGTCTGGGACCAGGCACAAAACTGACTATTTATGATAAAACCAGAATTACTGGCAACTACATTAGTTTGTTAGTGAATGTTAGTTAGATATCTGCTATGTTTGAATTAGTAAGTTTAAAATATTTGATAAGCCAGTTATCCCAGCCTGACAAGTCAGCCAGTCTGTTTCAGAATTTATTTAGGTCTTATGCAGAAAAATGGACCAATTGTGTCAAGTGAGTTAAAAATACTTTTGATTGCTTCCATACACAATTTAGATGCTAAGTGGTATTACCATCATAATTTATTTACAACATTTTCTCTTCTGAAAAAAAAAAAAATCAACCCCCCTACTTTTTCAGTCAAGGAATCCGTGTAACTCAGAAGCTTACAAACTTGAAGAAAGGAGGAAGAATATAGGACTAAGAATGATTACATGAAAGGCAATGCAGGCAAATATGGTATGACATGAAATATGGCTCCAAGAGATGTTTAAAAAACTAAGTTACAGAGTTTCAAACAGTTAAACTGCAGTTTATCAGTATAGATGCATGATTATTTTTATTATGTAACAATATCTTTATTATGCCACTAACTCACACTGAGAAAAAGAAGAAAACACAGAGGAGAATGAATCCAGGATCAGGAGAAGCAAGTGTACAGGTGACTGAAAACTGATTAAGGAAATTAAGTCAAGTAAAACAAGAGAGATTACAGAGATCATGGGGTTCCACTTCAAAAGCTGTAAATAAATCAAAGGAAGCAGTCCATGCAGCAAGACAATTTCCTTGCTGTTTTGTAAGGTGAGGCATACAAATACCCTTGCTTTCTGAAACATCTTTCTGTGTACGTTTGAAGAAAACATTCAATAACAGGGTTATACAAAGACAATCACTGATATCAACCTTCAGCTTCATATCTATCTGCAAGCACTGAAGATGTCATGAAACCTTAAAAATGAAGTTAACTAGTCTCCCAGTCATTATTCATTTAGATGACAGTGTGAATATCCTATTTGCACTTTCCCTTGCCACAGGAGAGAAAGACTTCATTATATCTACCAGATAAAAAGCAAACATTGTAGAAATGATTTATTTTCTCCTATCTAAAGGATTTATTCATAAGAACTGCGGTGTGGTAGCCTGCAGAACAGGCTGCCTTGCTCTTTTAGCCTCTGTAACTGGGAAACCCATTAAGACCACATGAGTTGTCAAAGCATATGGTATGTTACATACTGTATGAGTACTGTCCACAGGCACTCGCTTTGAAGGCAGGCCAATGGCAAACAGTGGCACCAGGAGACCAGCTGAAATATAGAGAAATCAAGGTGACAGCACATAAAACACAAGTTGTGCAAGACCTCTGTTAAACAGGCAAAAAGCCAAGAACACATGGCTAAAGGATTTCCAAGCTACTCTCTAGAAGTCTTTTGCTTGAACAGAGGTGGAAAAAAACATATTGGCATTATATGAGATGTTTAAGTTTTGCTTAATAATTCTTAATCTCTGCTTCACTCTCTCTCTCATTATGCTGAGAGAGATAATAATAAAAGTGCAAAAATTGGGTGTATTTAAGCAAGGTGAGGCAGTGGAAATAAACAAATTGACAAGCCACACAATGCTCTTCACATCCTTGACCAAAACCAGGAAGTGTCAGTAAACAGAGACTTCAAGCATCTCCATTATGGAAGAAATATGAGTTTCTGTTTCCAGAGCTCCCTGAAGATTAAATGTGCTATATATCATTACTATCTAAAAATTTCAGTTATCCAATAAAGTGCTACGTATGGTCAGACAACTTTGGAATAACTTATAAATACTTTTCCTGAACCAGCTGATGTCAATCTGGTCCATGATTGCTCCTGAATTTTATCCCAGTGTAAAAGCTTGTAGACCAAGGATTTTATCTCTTTGCCTAAATAGCCATGTAAGCCTAATTCATGTCCTATATGAATACAATATGAATATATATTGAAGGTAAATACTACTGTATGACACCTGTGACTGATACTATATCACTGAAAAAATCAGAAGGAATGTTTTTCCTGCCAAAAAAGACTAGCAGTTTTTCTGATAATAAGAAATACATGAAATAGTTTTCCTATGAGTAGAAATATTTCTGATGGAACATAAAAGTAATTGTTTATTACTAATCCATTATGTTGTACATAACCCTACTTTTAAAGGTCCTACTATCATAGCCTTTTTACAGTTTTAATTTGTTTGCATGACTGAAAGATACAAAAGCATATTTGCTTGTTAATTTCTGGTGAAAAAAGCACATAGACACAAACTGGTGATCTGTTGAAAGCTATGCAAGTTGAGTTTAAAGTTACATCCATGATTCTGTGATCTCTCATTTCCACGCTGGTCTCCTAGATAGCGAGACATTTATTTTAATATTTATTCTAGATAAAGAATAGATAAGATAATATCAGCTCAGGATATTATGAATTCAGTAATTTCATAAACAAGAAAGATTGTCTGCACTTTTCCGCTTCCATGTCTTACCTTAATTTTGATGTGAAGGAAAGGGGAGTAGCAGGGTCTAGGAGCATATTATCAGGGATGGCTGATTTAACTAGATCAGTGTCAGTGTGACAGTTTTTCAGAGAAAATGAAACTGGCTTAATCCTTTGCACAAACCTTTTGTACAATTTTTTCATACATACACTCAGAAGATGGCCTTAAAGGGAAAACAGCTTATTTTAAACAAAACCTATCTGGCCTGTGCTGCCAAAAGGAAAAAATATACTTTAACACATAGCAGTTACCCAGAAAAGGTAAATACTTGCAGAATACAGATCAGAGAATGTTGGTGGGTTGTTTTTTGCTTCAGGAAACCTGTGTTTGGTATTTGCACATTGGTGCCAAAGCAGCACCTCCTGTTTCATTCTAAATGTAGCAGGATTTCTTTGTACTTTACTTATGCCCTCATTCATCAGTCTGCACATATTAGAAGAAAGTCTTCCTTTGATCCTTGGAAATAAAGACATCTCTTCTTGAAAACTATTTCAAATGCAAAAAGGAGCCAAAGAAATAATTTCTGCAAAGCAGTGAAGAAACCTGGATGTGGGCAGAGAGATGGAGGCTTTAAAATACAACCTGTGAGCTGCCAAATTCAATGAGTGGGGTCCTTTGCCTGGTTAAATAACTACCTGCTTTGTAACCAGGTGCACAGAAAGCTTCTTACTAATTCAGGCTGGGGGCTATGAAGGCAAAAACTTACACAGGTGGGACTCTTCCCGTTTAATCAAAAACTATTGGTTGCTCAGAGGAAAACTGAGCATTCAGATTTAGCTTAGTTCTGACAAGGAAGATAAATACAGTTTTTTATACCACATTTACCCCATGATATCTATTGGTTGTATTTCACAATCTATGTAAAGCATCATTGCTATTGCTTATTTTCCACTTGATATTTATAAAAAGGTAGATCAGTTTTGATTCCTTTGTGACTTGAGGTCATGAAGGTTAGAATGCCTTAAGGAATGTATGTAGTTTCACAAGCTAGGAGGACCATATAATTTATATTCTCTTTTAATATGACTTCTAGAGAACAAGAGATGAAGGAAGAGTAAAGCGAACAAGGATATGATTGGAAGAAATTATGTGGAAACTGGCCAAATAACAAGCTCTACCTATAACTGTCCCTCCTGACTTATGAAATGGCTAAACCAGAAGTGGAAATGCCCCAAATGAGAAAGTTACTACTCTTCTCCATTTTGGCCAGTGAAAAAGCTAGTGAGAATGACCACTGCTTCATTCAGAAAAGGGAATTACTTAGAGGGCAAAATCTTCCCCTACTTTTAGGTACTGCGGAACATATTACACTGAACTCTTTAGTACTTAGTTCACAGAGGGTCAGCTGCACTTGTTGAACAAGCAACGCACAATGTGCAGTTCAGATGAGGCTGGCAGTGCAATCTCATCTTGCCCATTTTAACACATGATAATTTTTCCCAACCTCTTCTTTTTTTAAATACTTTCCACTATACAAAATCAAGTGGCTATTCTAAGAAGTGTGGTACACAAATACAAGCAAAAGTGATCAATGAATGAGGACATAACTAAAAATATAAATAAAGGGGGAAAAAAAGGAAGGAAAAAAAGTAAAAAAGTGAGACATTCTTTTCCCTTTAATAGTTATGAGTACTGCAAGGTTTCAGTGGTGACTCTAGCATACCCGCTTTCAGCTTGAGGGCTGCTGAAGTTTTGCTCCTGCTTTAGTAAACCACAGAGCTTTGTAAAAGGCGTTTAAGACATTATGTCAAACTTCTGCATGTTCTTTTCTAAAGAAAAGTTTCTCTTTAGAGAAATTATTCTCACTTCCAACTTTCACATGATTAATTTAAAATTCCTAACATCAAACAGTAGGTTTCATCATTTATATTCCTTATACCCATCAGTAGTTTGTCTAATTTGAGGATAATAATTGCTGTCATTGTTTTTAGACAAATAGATATGCCTGTCATAGGAGATCAGCAATAGACAATAAAGTTCTAGGTGTCTTGGGGCTTGACCTTGAAAAAAAATTATTTCCTTTTGTTTTACTGAGTATTCTGATAAAAATTGTGGGTTTTATTAGCTCAGTGGAGACAGTCATACATTAAAGAGATTGCTCATTTTCTGTTCCTCAAAGTTTCAGGATGACATTGCTGAAAGTCATCTTGATATCTTTTATTGTCCTGTTAATTTTTGCTTAATTTTTTTCCTATGTCTTCAAGAAAAGATTTTGTTAAATATTTATTTAGTTTATTTGATTAAGAAAAATAAGTAAAGCCATATGCAGATGGTGATTGTAAGAAAATATGCTGGATCATATAAAATATATTTTAATCAATACAAATAGTGAAGGGCATATATATAATGAAGATAAGTAAAAACCCCATTTAAGAAAGCAAATGAAGGAATGTTGCAGTCAAGTTTCCCAGTGAAATAAAATAATTTTCAATTCAGTAAAAAGTGAAAGCTCAATTAAATATATTTTGTATTAAAACAACTTTCATAGAAATACTGAAATCAGTTATCTTTAGTTGAGACACCTTCCCAATTTATCAATTACAAAATTCTTAAGAAGAATTTCCAATTTTATATACAGTGAAAAAGAATGATCTGTCTTTTTTGGTGGTAGCATAGTTGTCTCTTTTAATCACATTTGACATGTTCACAGGAGGGTACAAGCAACTGTGTATTTCGAAGTTCTTTTCAGGTATCTTTTCAAGATAAGAGAGTTTTTTCTTAAATGTTATGTCTGGAATGAAAATAATGTTTCTGCATTGTGTAAATCTCTTTCAAAATATCTTTGATTTCTAGAATGTCCAGCCTTAACTTTTGAAAAAGCATCAGTGTGAAGCAATGTTTTTCAGGAGAAACAGGGAGAAAAGCAGTCGTAGAACCACTTTCAGAGGACAAGCTGGATAAAATGACTGAGAATAACTGAACTCTGCTAGAGGGAGCTCTGCAGCTACATATTTACTCAAGTGAACTTTAAAAGAATTTGTAGTCTACCTACAGTTGTAGACAAAGTTAGTTGAAACTTGGAGCTGGCAGCCTAAACAGTAGTAATAGTTAGAGCAGTCAGAGCCTGTAGAACATGGCATGTGATCCACAGCAACCGGATTTCAACATGCTAAACATCTAACCACAGCATCCCCCACAGCTGATTTCACAGAAGATGACCACTTAGCAACCTCTTAGTTAAAAAAAAAAAAAAACAAAAACAAAAAAAAAAAAAAAAAAAAAAAAAAAACAAAAACAAAAACAAAAAAAAAAAAAAAAAAAAAAAAAACACAAAAAAACCCCACACACAACAGTAGAAAACCAAAGAGATCCTGGATCCTAATATTACTATGGGTCCAACTTATCCCTTGAGGATAGGACAGGGAACTAAGATGCTAAGAGCATAATTGCCCAGCAAATCCTTTGTTTGAAGTCCATGATCAGAAGCACCCAGCTTGAGCTTCAACAACCCAACTTGTTAATAAAAATAAATTGCAGTTCGTTGATTCAATGGAAACCTGGTGTTAAATCTGTTATGTTGTGTGGCATGTGTAATTCCCATATAACTATACAGAATTATGACAAGTTAACTTGAATTTGAAATGCCATCATATGTTGTGTGTTGTCCTGAGCACAACATCTAGGTTGCTAATGATCTGTAAAACATTAGCAGTTTTGCTAATTAGTATTAGGTTTTGCTTTGAAAATTTTTTTTTCAATCAAATTAGAATCTGCTCTTAACAATTATATCTTAAAATGGTAGTTTTGTTATGGATTTAAAAATTCAGATAATGTTTTATAAAAAGATACAAACTTCCTTTGTAGTTTCAAACCTAAATGTAAATAGAGAACATGCTTTAGCACAAGAAATGCAGTGAAAAGCCTGATACTGTGTTAGGCAAGTATTACTGCATTGCTCTTAGGGTAGAACTAGACAAAGCATATGAGCTCTGATAAAGGTACAATTTTTACTCATGTGCTTTAAGCTGCTCAAGATTTCAACTCCTTTTCTCATTTAGGCTCATAAATTAGAGTCAAATTGTCTTGGTGCATTTCTTTTGTTCATTCCTTGGAAAGTCTACTTATCCACTGTTCAATTTGCTGCCTCCATACAGCTGTACTGCCACAACCTCTCTGCGTCTGCTTTGCATTAGCAGGTCCTGGCTTTGCTAGCAGTCAAGGCAGCATTAAATTCTCTTGTGTGAAGCAGCCTCACTGCAAAACCTGTGTGAGGCAAGAAAATGTTCTGACATTTTTACCATGCTAAATGTTCTAGCCACCAAACTGTGCTGCTAGTAGAGCTAGTTAAGGCTTTTTTCAGAGGACTGCCTGCTACACTGCAGTGCTATGCACAGAGGTGACCCCTAAATGAAAGACAGTACAAACTAAAAAATGTCTTAGACATCTTTTTCTCACAAATGGAGAGAAAAAAGAAGATTCCTTATAGGTGCCTTTGTTTTTAGTTTATCTCATTACTGACTACTGTCTGACTCTCCCTCCCATACACATATTACTGAGCAGAAGATAGAGCTAAGTGTCAGAGGAAAAACCCTGTCTATTACAATGTATTAGTGACAGGCTTCAGTTTCCTATGCAGTACTTACAAGTAAACTTTACTGAAAAACTTCCTTGAATACAACATATCAAATTGTTCCAGGAAGAGCTTATTCTGATGAATAAGAGAGCATATAAGCAGTTAAAGGTAAATGAAATGGCAGCATGATCAATTTTTCCCCCCTTAAAAATGGGAAAATACAGACATTCTACTTCAGAAATTATTTAGAGTATTTTTGCAAAGAATTTGTTGTTTAAAAATATCACAGCAGATCAAAATAACCAGCTGAAAAAATGGCCTCTTGAGTCTAAGCATCTAAACAGATGGTTTCTATTAAACTTCTATTGCTTCTTCAAAATGAATGGCTTTAATGTCTTCTACAGGGTTATTATTATTATTATTATTATCATCATCATCATCATTATCATTATCGTTATTATTTTGAGAACATACCTACAGTATTTTAGACATATAAGGGCAAAACTATGCCAAAAAAACTGACAGAAGCATTTCTTAAAGTCTTAACATCTATACTTTTTTCTGCTGCTGATTTAGGTCACATTTTCATTTACTTTCTGCTACTGTTCAACTGATGAACTAGTTTGTTCAACAGGAGGCTCTTTCACCACAGCTCAGTTTCTTTTCAGTGTTTTCTCATGCTTTTCTTCAAAAGCAAATTCGAAGGAGAATTGTTTTAGAATATTTTGTTTCCTTGGATTTTAAAAAACACAAGTATTTAGGACGTACAAGAAGGCATCCAGCAACCCTTATGGAAACTTGCTGACGT
Source organism: Cettia cetti (assembly GCA_013401135.1). Classification (NCBI taxonomy): domain Eukaryota; kingdom Metazoa; phylum Chordata; class Aves; order Passeriformes; family Sylviidae; genus Cettia; species Cettia cetti. The sequence goes on along the minus strand of VZUI01068501.1, from coordinate 2,273 downwards.
CAAGTTTGGTTCTGATCCCAGACAAGAAAACTCTCATGACTTTAAATCCTTTGTAAGCATAAGAAATAACTATGTAATGTACTTATCTTGTATTATTTCATGGGAAATTTGTTCCAGAATGACTAAGTGATGTAAATCAGTATTGGTACATTGTATTCCAGGACAATATACCATTTCTTGTTCTAGAATAAATACTATACAAAAGCTAAGATTCATAGAAATAAGGTAGACTTTAATATATTTAAAAGACCAGTGGAAGCAAGGTAGTGAAGAGAATAAATGTAGCACAGAGCACTCTTTGCTTTCTCCTATTTTTCTGTTATAGTCAAATTAAGAACCGTAACTAGGGCTTCCTAGTGTCTCTGAATGATTCTAGATATTAGCTGGAATTAACTGTGTATAAACTTCTGTAATTTGTATTTGAGAGTGTTATCTGCCTCTGTATGATTTCCCATAGTTTACAGATTGAGCAATAGGAAACATTATGGTGAATCTCCTCAGCAGATTCTGTAGTCATAAGCTAGAGTGATGGCTATCCACATGGGCCTTCTATTGACCTGTGACATTTTGAAGTCCTGATTCTTCCAAATGGCCTTCAATTTCAATTGCTCACGATATTTTTAGTAAATCTCTTTCTGTTTAATAAGCAACAAATAAACAGATTGAATTTCTGAAAAGCCGAGACCATAGACTAAAATTTTTAAATAAAGAGAGTGTAATAGTTCCACAGAGAGCACAATATTTCGTACCAAAAAAATTATTCTCCTGTTTCTCTAATGATCTCACCTTACCTAGTCTAACTGCAGGCAAGTATAACAATCTCACCAAATATCATAGTTACTACTGCAAAAAAATCATAGTTACTACTAGCATTACCTTTTCTGGGAGTAGTTAATGGCACTCATGCGACAGAAACTCAAACTGAATTTCATTGGCATCTAGTATTCTGGTTTTCCCAGCCTCAGGACTATGCATTCAAGCATAGAAAATAAATGTGCCAACAGAGTGCAGGCATATTTTCATGAGCCGCAGTCTGGTGTGAAGTGAAATGTTTGCTGGAGGGGTCAGGTTCTCCTGATCTCTAGGGGTGGTTATAAAACTTATCATCATCACAACCATCCTTTTTCTCTTACACATGTACGGTTTCCTCCATGTCCTTCTACCTCCCTGCACAGTGAAAGGAAGTGGGACTGGTCTCAGCCGTGGCTTACTTAGGCTACTGAGCAGTTTTATTTCTCCTTTGTGCTTCTCCATAGAAACTACTCAGTAAAACCTTCCTGCTCTCCATTGCAGCGTCCATCACCAAAGGGATTGATGTAAACATTTAAGACATAATTCAATATTGCTCTCCTTCAATCTCTTTGGTTCATGGGTAGAGCTACAGCCACCAAAACATGGATGCATCATGGGTGTGTATTCAATAGCAAAAATAAATTGTGTAGTTTCAGTGGGGAAATCCAGGAATGGATACAAACTTACAGCTGCTGTATGTGAAAGTAAAAGGGCTGGAGCAGGTGACAGTCAGAAATAATTCCGTTTTTATGGTAGATATATGTCTGAATTAATTGAACAGGAACATGGCATTGAATAATAACAGAGTAAGATCACAGTAACTCTTTCCTACTCTCCAAAATATGGACAAGTACAACAGTCTGTAGGAAAGAAAAAATACAAAAGAAAAAAATAAATCTTTGTGCTATGGATAGGTTACTTACGAGAGCTAAAAGCCCCACAATATGACATCAAAACTACTAATTAGAGTCACTTAGCTCCATATGGGAGTTTCTAAAAAATATGGAGAGAGAATGCAAAATGTTAAGTGTAAAAACAAAATAGCCAAAAGGTAACATAAAAACCTATGGAAAATCAACATACCAGAAAAAGGCAATAGAGTATTTGTTCTTTCGAGGACAATGCAACTTATGGAACTTATGGAAGCTGGAATTTTTAAAGATTAAACCACAGCAAAATCACAAAGGCAAACCCAAAATCAAAACCAATTTAAGAGTCTGGAAGCCATAGAACTAAAATAGAAAATTAGACTCCTAGCTAGAAATGAAATAGCAGGTAGAATGAAATCTTTTGCTAGCCCTCTAGCAGTAAAGATTACTTTTGTTTAGCCATGCAGATGGTAGACTGCCCCAGTTCCCACTCACGAGGGTCCAAGCCTGGCTAGCAGATCAATCTCGGAAGGAAACCGGGACGAGGACAAAGGCAAAAGACAAAAGGCGCTCTCAGTTCCCCAGGAACAGTCCTGCTCTTTAATGCCGAAC
>VZUI01068481.1:0-12106 GCA_013401135.1 Cettia cetti | reverse complement strand
TTCTGCCCTTGCGATTCCCTCCCTGATCCTGCTGGTGGCGAGTGAGTGAGCGGCTGCGCGGGGCTTGAGGGCTGGAAGGGGTACAGCCACAGCGGCTGGAGAAAAGGTTATTCTAAAATAATATAAATTAATATACATATTGAATTAAGCATGAAACAGTCCTGTGTCCAGGTGTGTTTAAACTTTGTATTGCATATTTAACACAGGAGCAACAGTTGTCCGTGACGCCCCATACCTCAGTCCCGGGTAAGCCTGGGTCCGTACCTATCGTCAGGTGGGCAGTTCGGGTCTGCTCCTGCTGCCCACTGAGGAAGTACAGGTGGAAAATTCTCTCGGATTTCCAGTCGGAGAGCAGCCGGCTGTCGGTGCCGAAGAGCACGCTGTGCCTGCCCGAGACGCTGCACAGCCACACGGGCAGCCGGGGCGTCCGCAGCGCGGGGCTCACCTGGCGGGGGACGCTTGCCGGGACCGGGGCTGTGCCGGGGGTCCCGCTGGCCCTGGGGCCGCCCCGGCTCTCACCTGCCGCTCCGGCGGAGCCGCCTCCCAGCGCAGGAAGCCCACGGGGCCGCGCTGCCCCCGGGCCTCGCCAGCCCCATCCCCAGCGCCGGACTCCGGCTCCCGGCTGCCGCCGAGCCCCCGCGGGCTGGCCCGTCCGGTCAGGAGCAGGCTGAGCACGGCCTGCGGGAAACAGCCCGGTCATGCACCGGGACACGGGGCAAGGGACCTGGCACACACCGGGGCACGGGGCAAGGGACCTGGCACACACCGGGACACGGGGCAGAGCTCTGGCACACACCGGGGCACAGGGCAGAGCTCTGGCACACACCAGGGCACGGGGCAGAGCTCTGGCACACACCGGGACACGGGGCAGAGCTCTGGCACACACCGGGGCACGGGGCAGAGCTCTGGCACACACCGGGACACGGGGCAGAGGCCCCTTGCTGGGGGTGTCCTGCTGCCAGCTTTGTCATGTCTGCCACAAGTAGAGGAATGCCAGGCTGCATTGGCTTTTTAGAAATTAATGTTACTATCATCATCATCATGATCTGTTTTTTAAGTGCACAGTCATGACTAAAATTACAGTGTATTTTTTAAATGAAATTATGCTTTTTTTCTCTTCAGATTAATTAACAAGGGATATTTTTTTTTTCCTAAATCAGATGTGGGATAATAAAACCAGAATGTTTGAGACCTGTGGCTGATCCTACCTCTGTACAGGTGACATTTCCAGAACTGATGTTCAGCAGAGGAGCTGTGTCACCCAAATCCTCTTGGACCCTGTGTGGCCAAGCACAGGTCATCAGGGCAGCACTGGGGTGTGCCAGAGCTGCACCTCCCTGTGTGACCAACAGGAACAGGAGGAAAGGAAAAAGCTTTTTAAATGTAACCAAACTATAGGAAAATGCTTAAAAAGTGGAATATACCTTTCAAGTGTCCTAGAGAAAAGTAAACTGTATAAAAAGAGGATCACTCCATGGCTTCCTTTGTCTTTGAACTGGAAAGAGAAATAAGGGATTACAGAGGAGGAATTAAGGCCAGTAAATCATATTTAATTAAAACAATTCTCTGCTTCAGTACAGTCTTAGTTGAGTGTGCTGAGTAAGGTGTTATTCTAAGGAATATCGGACCAGGATCCCTCCCCATAGGAAAGCTGGAAATGATCCATGAACTAATTGCACATTAACTGTGTGAATGTCCTGATGACAATGACACTGCTGTGTCCAAAATGCCCATTTTGAATGGGAAATAAGTTGTAATTTAGCAAGAAAATAACCAGGATAAAGCAGTTATCCCCACTTACACATTTTATGTGGTCAGAGATGAACCCCTGAGCAGCAGCTCTCTCCGAGAACTCGAACAGCCGGATCTGTTGGGCATGAGCAAGAGCGAAGGAGACATGAATTATACCCAAAAGCTCAGCTTTTGAATCCTATGGTTCCATCAGTCAAGTGAAAGACCAGTGCAAATGTTTGCTCTGCCCCTTGCCAGCCGTGGGCTCGGGCTCTGGCTCTGTGCAGGGATTCAGGGGAGCAGCTTTGTGTTGACAGGATTCTCCTCTGGGCAGAAGGAAGATGGGCTTTGGTGAAGGGGAGGTGGATGTATCAGGGGCTGCACCAAGGCCTGGATCTGGGGTGTTTGTAGTGCCAGGTGAGTGAGGGAGCAGGTGTGGGAGATTCTGTGCTTCAGGCCAAGGGTACCTTTAAGGAAAATCCCACTGGCAGAAGCCGGTTCCATACTCACTCTCTCTGTGAAGCTGTTGGCTCTGTAGCCTTCACGTGGCATCGTGGTGACAGGGGCAGTGACGAGGCACACGACGGCTCTGCCACCTCCTCCTGCTGCCCAGAGGGTCTCTGCCAGGGCCGTGGCCAGTGCCTGCTCCTGCTCCCACCGCCCCACCCGGCACAGCCTGTGCCAGGGGACACCAGGGGCCATGGCTGTGACACCGCTGAGGGGGGGCACATGCCACTGTCCCGAAATCAGAGGATTTGGTGGGAAGAAGCCTTGCCTGGGGGTCAGCCAAGGCTTCTCTCTCCACCTGTATCTGCACTCCTGAAGCTGGATCTGGTTTGCCTGAACCCAGAGGCTGGCACTGACCAAGCAATGCATGGAAATAATTCTCATGTGTTCCATGAGCAATTTACCTTTCCAGGTGGGTAGATTCTGTCTCTCTTGTGAAGAGCAGGTATGTGATGATGTGTGCTTGCACAGCTGCCAGAATGGCTCTCGTTCCTCCCTAGGAACAGAAAAACAACCCCTGCCATTTGAGGAGACTGAAGGAGCAGGTGTCATTGCCAGCAGTCCTTGGCCAAGGGGACAACAACAAGCCCTTAGGAATAAGAAGCTGCAGAGTAGCCCTGGCCATGGGGGCCGCAGGGATCCTGTGGCTGGGTGTCCTTCCTCCTCCCATGCCAGGGAACAGCAGCCAGCTCCAGGTACCATGCGTGCTTGGAAGCCCCAGGGTTTGTTTTTTGCCCCCTCCAGCCTGGCAGCAAAGGGACAGAGGTTCTGAGGCAGCCCGGGGCTGATGTGAGGCTGTGCACAGGAGTGCCTGTGCCCGCTCCCCACCCTGCTGACACACACATCAGGGCTGGGGTCCCCCTGGGAGCACGGAGCATTGGAAGGCAGGGAGTGGCAGCTGTGGCTGTACCCAGCATTTCAGCCTCCAGACAGGTTTGGGGGATTTACAATCTGAGTGTGTATCTTGGCCGCCTGCTTTTTGGGGTGCAGTGATGGTAAATAAGGAAGAAGAAAACCTCCATTTGACAGCATGATAGTCCAGGTGACTTCACTTGTTGGACGTCTAGGTGGAGCAGGAATCATTATGTAAGTCTAATTCTCAGAAAAAAACCAGGCTTTTTGCAACCTGCTGTGTCTCTCCCTTCCCAGGAGCACCTCAGAGCAGGGAATCCCAGCCCTGGCCGCAGCCAGCTCCGGGGCAGCAGCCCCCCTGCAGCCCCCCTGCAGCCCCCCTGCAGCCTGCCCGGGGCGGGGGGCTCGGTGACCCGAGCAGCCGGTGCCAGCCGCGTGTGGCGCTGTCACCTGTGCTGCCTGCAGCGCGTAGGCCAGCTCGGAGCGTGGCGGGTGGAAGCTGAAGCGTGCTGCTGCCCACTCCCGGCTGAACAGGGGGGCCCTGTTCCTGAAGAGCAGCTCCTGCAGCCTCTGTGGAGAAGGAGGCAGCGGGGCCGGGGTCAGATCTCAGCCCGGCACGAAGGGTCTGTGACACCAGGGGCTCTCGGGGTGCGGGTGTGTGCCCCCAGCCAGGGCAGGTCACAGCCTCTGCCTAGAGTCAGCCTCACGGCTCCAGAGCAAAGGGGGCGCTTTGAGCTTGCGCCGGGGACTTCACTCAGCACTCAGGCGAATCTTGGTTGTAGTGTGTAATAACTTACGTTTGGGTGCAGTGCATATTTTGGGGAAGATTGCCCTGGGGCCCAACCTGCCCAACCTGCAGAACTGCCAAGCTGCTGGACAGCAGCACCTGGCAGCAGAGCTTTTGGGCACTGAAATCCCTCACTGATGGTGTTAAAGGCCCTTTCCATGCTAAACAATTCTAAGATCCCACAATCCTGTCTCCTCTCCTGAGGATGTCAGGAAAGCCCCAGGCAGGGAAATGTTGCCTATTGTCATTTGACTGGTTCTCTCCTGAGAATTACTGCGTATCAGCTTTAATGTTGCATTCCAGCTATGTTAAGAGTCTCCTGAATAATCCATCCCCTTTCCACACCCTGTTCAGCTGACAGCAGGCTGAAGCCTGCAGTCAGAACACCAGGAAAGGCTCCCCAGTCTCTTTCCCTTCAGGAGATTCAATTACAGCTCATAATTAATTCAGCAGGCAGCTCACCAGTGCCGCGTCCAGGGAGATGGGGTGGCCGCCCACGCCCCGAGGGGGCAGGAGGGGCTGCGGGACGGTGCAGGGGGGCTGCGGCCCCGGGGGCTCCCCAGCTCCGGGTGGTCCTTGGTCAGCACTGTTCTGTCCTTGCTGCAGGGAGAGGAGCAGACAGTGCTCACCCGGGGCTGCAGCCTCCACCTCCGCGCGTTGCCCCAGCGCTGCAGGGCGGGCACAGCCCGGGCTGGGCTGGCGGCACGGGCTGCCGTGGAACGAGGGTGCCCGTGACTGCCAGCTGCTTTCTGACATTCCAAACACATCCCTACGAGGCGATGACTGCAGCAGGTGATAGCAGGTGTTTGTCTGGATTACAGGGAATACCCTTCAGTGGCTCCCAGGCTAAGGGCACAGCAAGTTTTCCAAATACTTACATTTTGCAGATCTTTGTTTTCCAAAACTCGCTGTGAAAACCATTAGGTTTTGATGGAAAGGTTAATCAAGTGTTGGACTTCTCTGTCCCCTTGATTTCAAAATATCTGAAGAAAACATCCCTTTCTCAAAGAAGCAACATGAGAAATGAGTCTCCATAGCTGCCTGGTCTGCAGGCACGGATGTGTGACCTCCTCAGTGTGCCAACCAAGGACAGCCCAAAACTCACCAGAGAAACAAAAAAAATTACCTTTGGAAAAGGAGTTACCTGGTGCATCGTGCTGTTGATTTCCAAGCTGAAAACGTAAAATAAAGTACAAATTAAAACACCCAACAGAGGTATTGCTAGCATGTGGAAAAACCGGAGCCCAGACAGCAGAGAACCCCAGAACAAAGGAAGAGTAAGAGCTGTAGAATTTATCTTACTGAGTACACAAGGACCTTTTGTCACTGTCACATAAGTTATGTAATAAAACATAACTTTAAAAATTACATTAAATAACCACCTTGAATTAAAACTCAGTTAAAGAAGCAGAATAAAAATCTTACCCATGGAAACGAAAGATTTCTCTCCATTTGCTCAGATCAGAGATTCTGCGGGTGATCTCCTGCAGTTCCGTGGGGGCAGCGTGCTCAGCCCCTCGGTCACCCATGGCAGCGGCCGAGCTCCCTCCGGGCTCTGCTGCGGGCTCTGCTGCGGGCTCTGCTGCGAGAGATGCTCCGGGCTCTGCTGCGGGCTCTGCTGCGGGCTGGGGCACGGGAGATGTGGGGGTGCCGCTCTCCGGCCCTCGCAGCTGAGAGGCACCCACCTCCCCGCCCATCCCACGGGGATGGAGCTGCCCGGAGAGCCCTGCTCCGCTGGCTGTGCCGGCAGCATCAATGATTAATGCCACGGGAGCAGAGCGGGGAGGGCGGCGGTGGGGGCTGCTCGTGGGGGGCTGGCTGCGGGTGGCAGGAATGTGGGACAGGAGCGGGGGCGTTTTCCATCACAGAGCAGGAAGGAGGGTGCTCCCAGAGAGGGGCAGGAGCAGGGGTGTTTTCATGGACGCCAGGAGGTCCAGGGTCTGTGCTGGGGCTCCCCGGGGGCCCTTTCTGGGGGTCCCCCAGTGTCCATGATGGGCTTCCCTCACGGTTTGCACTGGGCAGACCATACTTGCTCTTTCAGCCACTCAGGCACACAAACATTGCCTTGATTTTATTTTGCTGGTAAGGAGTTCTTGTTTGCCTTAGGAATAGCTGGGCTGATGCTCAGGGTGGATGTGGGGGGGGTCGGGCTGGGTTTTGGGCACAGTGACCCTTGTGAGGACACAGGGCCCAGGTTGGGGCTGCTCTTGTCTGCATGGTAAAGGAATGTGTTTGGGTTTGCTGTGTAGTAAGCAATACCATGAGATGCAATACAAATTATGCTTTAAGAACATACATTAACATTAGGAAGAATATGCATATAGATTAAGAAGAAAATGATGAGAAAAGCTGGGAGTTGTGCTGACTTGCAGAAGCCTTTCCACACTGATAAAATCCAGGGAGATGCAGAGGCAGAGCTACCTTGGGAAAGGATACAGCTGACAAACCTTTACAATCAGCAGTGTTTTGCCTTTCACATAAAAGCACACAAAAATGACATCAGAGTCAGTAAGGCCTCATGGGTTGGTAGCTCCTGAGGCACAGAGGGCTCTGGTGCCTGTAGCTGGGTCTGATCTGTGCCTGGGCCCTGGGTGGGTGCTGGCAGGGCTGCTCCTCACCCACAGCTGGGTGCAGATAAAAGGGGCAGGGGCTCTCCACCCGTGTTTGCTCTGAAGGCTGTTTTTGCGTCCTGTGAGGAGCACCTCATGCCCAAGGCAGCCAGGGAACCCCACAGAGGTGGTGTTTGCTGGTGTGATGCTCTGCCTGGGGAAGCAGCTCTTGCTTTGGCTGGCTTGGGGATGTTCAGGGGTGAGGGCCCACGAGTCTGTCTGTTCTGCCTTCCCACACCAACCCTCTGTGTTCATTCCCAGCCCTGCTGAGCTGCAGCCTGCACAAGAGCCTGTCTCCTGTGCTACTCCTGCCCTTGGCCAGGGGTCCTGGCCTGGTTTGTTGTATTGCTTGATAAGAACTTGCAGGGCTGTTCTCTGGAGGGGCAGTGGGAGGTGGAGGTACCTGGGCTCAGCCAGGTCTCTGCCCTGGAAATGCCCTTTGCCTGGTGAGCTGCAGAGGGTTTGTCCAGCACTGCCAAGCCTGGCTGCCTCCCTCAGGCAAGCAGGAGCACATGGCATCTCCCCTGCATCTGGTGTGCTGTGTCAGATTTGTCACCAAGCTGCAGCAGCTGCTGGGGAAACGAGGGCTGCCAGGACTTTGGGTTTGGAGCACAGTTGGGTTTGTTAAAAGGAAAAAATCCTAGAGTTTCAAGGAGAGAAATGATGTTGTTGCCATGCATGTGAAGGCAGATCAAAGTGCAGGTGTTTGGGTTGTGCCCTCTGAGCACTGCACACGTCAGCTGGAGACTGAGGGGTGTTGGGGCAGAGCCTGGGCATTGTCCTGTCCCTTGCTGGGTGTCCTTGGGCCCTGCTGCTCTGATGTGGTCATGGCTGCATCCTTGCCTTCTGCAGGGCTGAAGGGCAGAGCTGCTGCTGGTGAGTGTCTGCTTCTACTGCAACCCATTGGCTGGACTTTCCAGATTCAGTGCAACGCTGAATTTTTCTTCATACCAGCTACTTTTTAAAGAGTTTACAGGAAAAAATGTCTTAATAAGGTCTTACCCCAAGAAAGAGGGCTTTTCCATCCAGACATTGCCATACAGTACATCTTCTTTTGTTCTGTTTATACCATATTGACACTTGTTTGAAACGTCCCTTTTTTTACCTTCTCTAGAGCTAATCATTCACAAGTTGGTACATCTGGCGGTTGTTGATGTAATAACTACAAATTTCTTTACTTGAAACATTCTTAAATCCCGTAATTTTAATACATCAGGTCAACTGCTCCTGTGATTGTCCCCGAATCTTTTGGTTTTGAAAAGGGAAATTCAAATCCAGCAAATCGGATTAGCAGGGCATTGAGGAAGTGCACCAGAGAGCAAACCAGGATGGTCCAGAAGGAATTTGCAAACTGTTCACTGTGAGTCTTGAATGTAAAAGTTCCCTCTTTGAAATTAGCAATTTTCTCTGAAAGGTGGTGGATCTTCACCTCTGAGGAGAAGAGGATCATGATGAGGCAACCACAGGAACCTGAAAGGGAGAGGGAGATGCTCATCACCCCAGCAATGCCTCAGCCATGCTGTATGATGTTTGTGTGGCCCTTAGCTTTAACAGGGATTATTTTTGGAATCTGAGCCAATGGCTATAGAAATAGGCAAGTTTATCTAAGTGGATTTGGCTCAGGACCAGGAGTATTTAGCACAGCTGCTTTAGTGCCCTGAGCTAGTGAAGTATCTGTGCTCATGTTCAGCTTTAAATTGCTCGTTGTCCCACTGAGCATAATGGATCTCTCTGAGCATAAACACGTCCTGAATCCTTTGTTAAATTACGATTGTAATGTGTAATACCCTGTGAAGTCAGGGCAAATCTGCCCGTCAGGCAGGCCAGCAGCCCAGAGAGCAGGAGTGTGGCAGAGGGGTGGGGACCCTCTGCTGCCCCTGCACAGCAGTGGTTCCTCAGAGCCCCCAGCTGCTGCCAGCCCCTCTGGCTGCTCAGCCCCCTGTCCGGGGAAGGCTGTGCTGCTCAAGGGGCTGGCCTCGCTCACATTGCCTGCAACCCTCCTGCTGAGGAACCAGCTGCATCGCTGGCATATTTGGGTTGGTTTTTTTCCCATTCCTACTCTGGTGTGGTTCCTGGGTCTGACTCTGTGGGGTGCCAGTGATGCCACCCCAGCTCTGGGTTCCTGGGGCCCTTCTGCCATGGCTTCCTGCAGTTGCTTGCCCCTTCCTGTCCTGCCACCCACCCTCATATGGGATTTCCCCAGTTTATCTCTCGATTTCCACGTGTAAAACACGTGTTCTGATATGGCAGAGTCCCCTGCCTTCCTGCCTGGCTTGCCTTTGCCAATTTGGGGTCAATGCAGCCGCAGTCTAAGTGGCTGTCCTGGCTGGGAAGGGGGTGCTGGTGAGGGCTGTCAGCCTCAGCACAGCCTGGGCTACTCACAGGAGATGAAGCTCCAGAGGTAGAGCCCCACGGGGCCGTGCAGCGTCTCGTAGGGGCTGCCAAAAGCATTGAGCATGAAGAACCCTGCTCCCACCAGGGCAAAGACAATCAGTGCTGTGCAGAAGAGGATGACACTGACGTGGATGCTTGCAGGGATAATTCTGAGCAAATCTGGAAAAACTGAAAACAAAACAAACACAACATTATTATACACATTAGGTAAAGTTGTCTCTGATGTCAGGCTGGGGTTTCCTGCTCGTTTGTGATAATTGCTTTAATCCTGCTCTTCTAAATGCAGCCAGATGAAATTATTAACTAAAAATGGGTTTTCATGGATGTTTGGAGGCAGAAAGATTCTATGAAACTCAGAATTACAGACTGGCCAGGAGAGAGAGAGAGAGACCAGCTCCAAGGAAAGCCCCTCCTCCCCTTCCCTGAGGTGGTATTTGGTCCTTAATGTGAAAAGCATCTTCTGGGGGAAAAGCAGGAAGCTGTGGGTGAGGAGGCAGGTCTGGGACAAGGTGGCACTGAGGCCTCTCTCCGTGCCAGTGTTACGGGGCTGGTCTCCCTTGGCTGAAGGCTTGGCCATCCACTCTTCTCTGGGAGTGGGACAATAAATCTTTCTTTAGACTTTTTTTTTGATTTATATTCATGAGGTCCCACAAAGGTGACATGGGAAAGGAAATTATGCTGTGATTGTGGATTTACAAATTCAGGAATAATTTATTCTAAATATTTTTATGCAGCTTTTAAGATACTGTTTCAAATTGTGGTCCTGTTTGTCTAGGACACAGGGATAGTCATTCAGACAGCAAGAGAAAATGATTTTTAAAAACCCCTGTTTTTTTGGCAAAAACAGGCGATTTGGGGAGGAATTGTGAAGTACACTTCACTGCTCCTGATCCATGGGGGCACGGCTGAAATGAGGTACTAATGCCTGGTGCTGCTTTGCTGTGGCTGTAACGTGTGCAGAGTAAAGCAGCCTCACATCTATTACTGCTCCTTGTAAGGTCTGTAGCAGCAAAGTGCCCTGCAGCTCCATGCAGGCACACAGAGCAGCAGGTAAAGGGGGATCGAGTCCTTTTATCTCCCTGACTAAATGAAAGGGAAATTAATGGAACAAATGCCTGCAAAACTCATGGAGTTCAGCTAGGCCAAGTGCAAGGTGCTGGGTGTGGGTCAGGGCAGCCCCAGCACAAGCCCAGGCTGGGTGGGATGTGTTGGGGCTGCCTGAGGAGAAGGACGGGGTGCTGTGGATGAGAACTCCACGTGCTCTGCACCCAGAACCTGCCCTGCTCCCACAGTGTGAGCAGCAGGGGAGGGGATTCTGCCCCTCTGCCCTGCCCCGGGGGGGCTCCACTGCAGAGCTGCCCCCAGCCCTGGGCCCCCAGCACCAGAACAGCGTGGAGCTGCTGAGTGAGGCTAGGGAGCCAGGCTGGGAGAGCTGGGGGTGCTCAGCCTGGGGAAGGGAAGGCTCTGGGGACACCTCAGAGCCCCTTCAGTGCTTCCCTGTGCAGGATTCCTACAAGGAGTAACATTTGCTCCTGTGACACTATCTGATGTTTTGGGAAAACCTTTCAAAACTCTGTATTTAATAATATAATCTTGTATGATTTGTTTTAAGAAAATTAATTATGGCAAGGTATTGAAGCCTCCCCTGGGCACCTGCATCTATAGCTGGTTCTGTCGTTAACATTTTATGTGTGATGTATTAGGAAAAATAAACTCCAGAAGCAATGTTCTCCTGAAAGGAAAACATTCCTCCATGGTCCTGAATGAACCCATGTGTGCTTTGCATGGCAGAGACCTTTAGAAAATGAACCACTGACCTAGAAACTGATGGGAATGAGTGGGAACAAATGGAGCAGAAGTTTCCCCAGCTGAACTGGGTTTGCTGGCTGAGCAAATTCATATTACAATTAAAAGAGTTACAGTGGTCAGAGGGGAGCATTTAATGAGAACAAGCACAGAACGAAATAATTTAGCCCATTTTCCACGTCTGTTCTCCTCAGACATGCTAAAGTGCAGTGAGTGCATTAAGCTGTGGATGTGTGTTTTTTAAGTTGGTCCTGTCTTTCCAGAATGCTCCTGGTGAGCTTCCAAGGCACTGAGGTGATGGGAGGGAGCTGCTGCAGGCACAGGCACAGGATCAGCACCTTGCTCTCAGTGCTCTCTGAGGTGGATGCTCCTGAGCCCTCACAGCTGCCACTGACTGAACCTGAGTGTCAGCCCCAGACCTGCTGGCAGCTGGACCACCCTGGTTGTAAGTCTCACCCACAGCAGTAAAGCAAATCCTTGGGACTGCACAGACCCCCCTGAAAATTCACCCACGGTGCAGTAGCTGCACACTGGGATGGCACACAAAGCAGTCAAGAGGGAACTGCAGCGGTACAAACAGACTAGTGATGGAATTGAAACAGAGCAAATAATGATACTACATTAAATTAGCTTGGTGTACTATTTTGGGAAAATGTTATATAGTAAATAATTTTTGGCAACCTTCCCTTGCAGTAGTAACACTTTGTCGTTCTGTGTGTCAGGTATCAAGTCAGCCAGCATTCTCCAGCCAGCCTTCCCCAGTCCTTCTTCCAATTAGTGCCACAGATTGCAAACTTTTGGGCTGCTTTGTTTCTCAATAGCAGCCGGTGCCCCATCTCTTTCCTGAGGTTCTTGCTGGTTCAGTTCATTCTTTTTGACAGCTCAGGGGTAACGTAATGCTGGCACAGAGAGGAAGATGACAGAGATTAATTAAACCCCCAAATATTCTTTTAAAAGTACTAGTATATATCTTTCGGGATGTGGCTATATGTGTAACTGCATCATAGATTCTTGAAGACATTATCCAGGCTCTATTGGTATCATAAAATTGGTTATTGACCCTGCAGATCAGAGCATGGTCAGGGCAGCTTTGCCTCGGCAGATGCCGCGCTGCGGGGCTGGGTGTCCGAGCGAGGGGCACCGGGCAGCCCTGTCCGTGTGTCCGTGTGTGCGTGTGTGCGTGTGTGCGTGTGTCCGTGTGTCCGTGTGTCCGTGTGTCCGTGTGTCCGTGTGTGCGTGTGTGCGTGTGTGCGTGTGTCCGTGTGTCCGTGTGTCCGTGTGTCCGTGTGTCCGTGTGTGCGTGTGTGCGTGTGTGCGTGTGTCCGTGTGTCCGTGTGTCCGTGTGTCCGTGTGTCCGTGTGTGCGTGTGTGCGTGTGTGCGTGTGTCCGTGTGTCCGTGTGTCCGTGTGTCCGTGTGTCC
>VZUI01068471.1:0-45590 GCA_013401135.1 Cettia cetti | reverse complement strand
GACCCGACCCGAGCGCCCCCCGGCCCTGCCTGCTCCGCCCGGCGGGGCGCGGGGCCCGCAGCCGCGCTGGCCTCGGGGCCGAGCGGCCGCCGGAGCCGGCTGCCACTTGGCAAAGCGCTGCCGCGCTGCCAGGCTCGGCCCAGGGAAGAGCCAAGCCCCTGCCCGGCTCCTCCCCTCGCTTCGGCTGGCTGGCTTCGGTTTGAAATAATTTTTTTCCCCCCCTTGAAAATCTCGCAGCTTCCACCAATGCCTCTGCCTGTCTTACACTGTCGCTCCGGTCGACACTTGCAGTGCTATAACGATGGTCGTTCTTCCAAGAGTAGCATCCAGCAGGATGCATATGACAGCATTTTTCCCCATCTTCCCTCTATCAGCATGCCTTTAATATGAGCGAAGAGGGCATTTAATTGAGGGCGCAAAAGAAACCAGCGTTCAGCTGTGCTAGTGGCACAAATCTAATGGGTCCTGGTGGGACACAAATGCTGTATTTGATGTGAGGCTTCACTGTGGCAGGGCTCACTGGGATCTTGATTTTCAGAGAAGCTAAGCATGCTCTCTAGATTGATGATGGAATTGGGGTGATTCAGAGCAGAAAAAGAAAGTCAGCTGCCTTTAGGATCTAGATGACAGACACTGATTTGCAACATTAGCGTCTGGATTCTTGGCTGTGAAGCACCTCAATTTGTACTCTATTTAAGTAGTAGAGTTTTAAATTTTTGTCTATTTGTTTCTAGCGACAGCCACAGCTCACCTGCATCCAGATTTCTGATGCATGCATTTCCAGGCTGTGCTGCCGGAATATGTTGGAGCCCAGGGTTGTGCTCATGTGTTGGCTGAGAGATGTACAATTGCATTTGCCAGTAAAAAACAAGGCCTAAACCTGACTGTGTTTCTCTGACTACCAGCACCAGGTCTAAGTGTGACTGTTAAGCTGGGTATTTCATACATGGGAATATTTTAGCTTTGTTTTTTACAATCCTTTAAATGGTGAGGGTTCAACCATTAATTGTACCACATAGGCAGGCGCCCATCTTGTTTTTCATTTAAACAAGAGTGACTTCAGGCCTGGGGGTAAAAATCATCAGTTTGCAGGTAGATGGCTGGGGTCTGTCCTTTCCTCACTAGTGTGCTGTGACCAAGATGACCAGTCATCCAAAGCTTGGTCAGGGTCTTTAAACCACTGGTGAAGCCGTCTCTGCTTTAAAGCAGTAATATATGCATCTACAGCACTTCATCTGACCTGTCTTAGACAGCTCTTTCAGGGTGGAAGGAATCTGTCCATGGTGCTACTTCCCTCACTTCATTTGCTGTAGACTAACCCTAAATCTGTATTTAGAGAGAACTCCTTTAGCTTTTACATGGCTAAACTGAGAAAAGACCCCTAGAAAACTAGATGTGTTGTGCTTCAAAGGTAAGAATTTTGTGGAAGTTAAAGAGGCATGCAAACAAATGTGCAGGAAAGATTTCTGCAGTGTCCCTCTGTGACCACTTACTGAAACTAATTAATAATTTTGAAAAAACAAATATCTGTAAGAAACAAAGTAAAATTTTGTCCCTTTCTTTGTTTATTTTGTTTGACATTGTCTTAAAGGCCAGAAAAAACGTTCAAACTGCTGGGCAAGAAAGCAGGGCATCATTGTTTATTGACAATTTTGCTGTATGGTTTTGTAGGTTTAATTCCTTGGGATATGAGAAGAGTCAGTTTTCATTGTCATTTCTGCAGGGGATATTGTTTCTCTTGAGGACTCAGATTAAAAGTTACTGCTGATTTCTAAGAGGACAGATATCCTGTCCACTGTCTTCTGTGTAATATAGAATAATAGTTTGCCCATGTCTAAGACAACTCATGCCAGAGTATTGCATGGCTGTGACACTGCAGCACCACACTTATGAGCAGCACTGAACTGTTCCTATGGTCAGAGTGGTGTCATTAGCAAGAGGATAATTGCATTTTTTTGTCCCCTCCAGAAGCCAGCAGCTGCAGCAGAACTGTTTCTTAACATTCTCTCTGGTGACTTCTGTTTGCAGGGATGTCTAATCTAAGAATACATAGTTTGACAAGATAGAGTGAGATCACTTGCCACACAGAATTTACTAGTGTGTTTGTCAGTTTGCATAGAAGTCATACATAAAATAAATATTAATGTATTACTTAAGGAAGTAAGAAGTTTCTTCTGAGGATTATTAGTGAAAGAAGGGAGAATCTGTGCTACATTCTTCCTAGGCTCAACAGCCACTGTGACACTTGAAAAATCCAAATGTTGAAGTCACCTCGGTACTATGCTCCTGTATACTTCCTATTATTTGGTCAGCTCCTGGTTTCTTCTGTGAGTTAGTATATGCTAGACCCATCACTGTCTTTGTTTGGGTTAATGAAAATAGCCCATATAAATTCCAAAGGTAATTTTTTTGTGAGAATAAACAGAGAACTTGTTTGTTCTCTGTGGGGTAGGAACCATCTTCTTACAGGTTTACATTGTGTATTGTAGCAGCATCCTGCAATTATATTAGGGTGAAGTCTAAGGGCAGTACAATGGAAAAAAGTAAATCTTTAAGTACATAATATCCTTAAGCTTCAAACGTGTAATGGTTTTTAATGCTTAAAAAAAAAAAAAGCAAGTGAAAATCTGTCATGTTTTTTTCTTTATCTGTTAGGAGGGTTTTGAGATTAGGCTGAAGAATTCATGTTCATTGGAGATTCCCATAGGTAGGCACACTGGTGCAAGCAGCAGGCAGCAGCAAAAACAGTCCTTTTGGAAGCAGCCTGGAGGGGCACAGTCAGGATAAGTTCCTCAGATAGAAAACTTCACTGTAATCCTCCTGCCCTGGAGTCAGTTGGTGGGCTGGTTTCACCAGTCTACACGATAAATCTCGACTAACCTGAGAGGATCATGCTGAGAAAGGGGCAAAACAGAAAAGAGGGTCAGGAAGATCATCTGAACCACACCTTGTCGATCAACCAGGTCCTTCTAATGAAACATTCATATAGATAGACGTATGCATTTACTGCTGCTCAGACAGTTCTGAAATGGAAATTAGGATATCAGAAATTAATACATTTTCTTGGCTTACTGTTCAGTCAGGTTTTGAACTGATTTACCCAGGTAAAAGTAACTTTTGACATATAAAAAATGCTACACTAATCTCTTGTAAAACTGTATTTGGTAAAATTGTTAAAGAAAACAGCATTTCTGAGAAGGAGAGAGGTGAAAGGGAGAGTTTTCTTCATGAGAGACTTGTTTTAAAGACACTCTCGAGTATGATTTAAAAAAAAATTCACTAATATAAGGTGATTGGATAACATGAAATAAAGGACATATAACCACTTTTCAAATTAAATTTGAAAAAATCTTATTTCTCTAAGAAAATGAACTGCCAAGTAAAGAATAATGTGTAGTAAAAGAACAGATACTCCCTTAGAGAGAGAATTATAAAAAATTCTGTAGTCCCAGTATGGGAATAAATTAAGTGAACTTTTCTTGTAAGGAGAAAATTCTTCTCATAAGCTCCTGGTGAAGTCCTTTGGTCCTTTGTCCTGAGTTGCAGGATCAGGAAGGAAGAGTTCCTGAAAAGAAGTTCCAGATTATTACTATGAGCCGGTCTGCAATAATTACAGAAATCACCTAATAAGCATTTAAGATCATTATGTTGTCTTTCAAACAGCACAAAAAATGATATTAAAATTGTAGACAAGAATGTGAAAAACTGCCAGCAAAATCGTATTTCCAAAACTGCTGTACTCTGGTTCAGTAAGCCTACAAGTATTGGCCACTTTTGCAATTCCTTCTTTCATTTTGGTTGTCATTTCTGTCATTTTCACAGTTATAAATATTTTCCTGTTAAGAATTCTTCCTGTTAAGATCTTACTTGTTTCTCTGTTAGCAACAAAAGATCATTCCAAGGTACTGATTTTTCTAAAGACTTTGAGCTTGTCTATTTTCCATCCACCTACCAGTCAACACTTCAATACATATGTTATGTTTGTTCCTTATTAGCTCATTCAGCACATTTTCCTCCCAGTCGTAAGATTAATCCTTTTTAAGCCTTAGATGTATTTATATGTAACATTTCATTATTCTGAAATGGTTGGAGTTCTATCCAAGAATTTTAAAATGTTTGTATTTATATAGCTAATTATCAGAGTTTAAGAGAAACACTCATACATATAGATGTGCTGTGGGAATTTGTACATTCAGGACCTAAACAACATTGTATACATTTAGGTTAGGGCTATAGATTGTTTAGTTGCAGTATTGGGACTGAAATCAGAAGAAATTAGCCCGCAGGCCTGTTTCTGTGAATCTGGGAATTTACTTTACAGTTCATAGCTCTCATTTAAGTTGCTGTTGAGACATGGCAAGTAAGGTTTTTAAAATGATGCATTATAAGGAAAAAAAAAAAAAAAAAAAGCCTGGTGAGAAGTTTTGTTAGCCAGGTTAATCAAGAAAGAATTTAGCGACTTTAGCTTCCCAAGGACTGGAATTTTCAGTCACTAATAGTTAATTTATCTGTTTTCTGACAGTATTTACAGAGGTTACTACCATGAAGTCAGCTTCATCATACTGTGGCTGAAGTGATTTTTTTGAATTATTCATGACAACAGCTGCATTAGCTTTACCTGACAAGTTCTTTGGGTACAGAGTCACTTTTCACTTATGAAAGTTAAAATGATGCCTGTGCTTTCATACTGTAGCAGTTTGGAGTATTCCCTACGCTATGCTAACAATACCAAAGCAAAACTAAAAGAAAGAACAACCCCAGGAATTATAAACTGGCAACCTTTGTTAGAATATTTCAATTGTGGCTTTTTACCCATATATATATAAGAATAATTTTATATTTTATATTTTTGGATTTATTCCATGAAAAGGGCACAATTTCTTTTTCATCATTAAGATTAGCACTCAGAATTAGCCTTACAAAAATATTTAGTTCATAGTTCCTTTTCAGAGCAGAAATGTGTCTTCTATGTAAATTCACACTAGCCTAAATCTGACTAAATTCTAACTTCAATGTGTCAAACTCTGTATTTAACATATTCTGCCTATAAACACCCCCATAGCAAGAATCTGTTCACTTGCTGTTAATTAGTTCTATTAGCCTGAACAGTTATGCAAGTGTATTCCAAGTATGACAATGACATTTTTCTCACTTTTCTCATTGTAGGCTGTATTTAGCATTTGAATGTACAATTTTTTTTCCTTCTTCATTCATTTATCTTTTTGAAAAAACATTTCTTAAATGTTGATCAATGTGAAGTCATTTCTATAGAAGTACTGCTTATTGATGTTCTGCTCAGCTGCTCATTTCTTTCTTATTCTCAAGCAGCAATTTACAGAGCCTGCTGAAATGAACAGCTTGACAGAACAAACACACACACACATACACACACACACATATATATATGGTATCATATGGTTTCCTTATAGTGAAGTTAGGCTGTATTTCCTTAATACTTAGCTCCTCAATATTAAGGTATATAATATGGTTGCTTGCTATAGCAGCAGTTTTTATGCAATTACACATCTTTTTGCTGTCATCAGAACAGGGAATCTCATACTCTCACTGCCACTTCTTTATGAACCTAAGTTGAATGAAATACAGAAACCTCAGGTGGTGAGGACATAGGTGTAGTGGTACATACTTGTGCTGGAGCAACTACAGTCTAACTGTTTTGTGAATAAAGATTTTGATTTTCCTGTATTTTGATAGAGTCTACACAATCACAGCTCCTTTTGGTTTCAGCTTGTGTTTGCAGCATTCAGGAGCTCTGACAAGTAGGCACTTAGTGTCTGAGTGGGTATGTATCTACAGTCTAGCACACAGAAATGAATGCAGAGTGTTTATTTCAGGAACTCCCTACAGTAGTGCAAATTATGGCTTCTCTAAATTCAGTATAGATTTTTCCTGTTTGCTCTAGGTTTTCTAATTTTGGAATAGATGATCATAACAATCTTTTCCTTCTTCACTAAGGGGGAAAATTTCAAAGAAAATATAAAACACAATTATTTTCCAGTTTAACTTTCTGCTTGAGTTTCTAAATGCAAAAAACCAAGAAAAGTCATTATTCTGGTAATATCCTAACTTGCGATAATGCATGTCAGTGTTTCTGTTGGCTAAGTTAAAATGGAAGAAGGCATGTCTATCAAGGCTCTGATTCTACAAAACACTTAAGGCCAGATTTATAACAGAGTATTCAAAAATACTTCCCAAATCACAAAATTTAGTATGGCTGAGGTTCCTAAACAGGAAGTACTATTGTGGCAGTGGACATATAAACATTTTTGCAGTATCTGAAGAGCCCTATTGTTTATGGTAAGAGTAATGATTAATGTATGAAGTATGCACATGCAATGCAGGATAATACTAAGTCTTTGCTTTTGTGTCAGTTACATTGCTGTTTCATTAGTATATAATAGTATCTCCATAAAGCTTAAAACAATAATTCATAGTGTTTTAGAACTTACTGTCTACTCATGTCATTCACAAGAGACAAAATAGCATATGAAATATGATTATTTGTTTTGTCATTTCAAGAGAAAAAATAGCATAATGAAATATGAATGTCATTTCCATATATTTTTATTCTTTCTTTGTGTACTTGGTATTTTCTTCCTGATGTTTCATTGTAAAATCAAATCAGAATACAAAAATAGGATTTCTTTGTCATACAGGGGGCTGCATTCACAAAAGAAAGCTGCAGAAGGTGTTATAATGATAAATTAATGATAGCTTTAAAAGAAATAAAGTATGGAAGTGACAAAGCTCCAAAGAATAGCACAGTAAATTAACACATGAGAATGAAAAAGTCAGTAGCACTAATAACAATGTGCAGTTGGTTTTACAGCCGACAAAATTGTTATCACTAACAAAATAGTATTAGGCCATAAGGAAAAAATAATAAAGTAAAATTCATAGAGGTGTCTGCCTCCCATACTTTAGAAGACAATAAAAAAGTTAGGAAAACAGACAAAAAACAGACACATAACACAGTTAAAGACATTTTTGGTTCAAATGCTGAACTACATTATTTTCCCTTACTGTCATAATGATAGTTTGAAACTGTTCTGTGTTGTAATTGGCAGACTTTTTTAAGTATATAACTATATCTTAAAAGGAAAGAAGTCAAAACTATAGAAGCTTGGCATACTTGGTTGCACAAAATGAAAACTGAGAGGAGTACAGTTACTGTACATGAGTACAGTATGAGTTCTGAAATCCTGAATGGCCAGGCTGGCCCAAGGCCAAATAAGCTGAAACTGATCTTAGATACATTTATGCTGGAGACAGGAAGGAGGTCAGTTTCAGAACAAGGGGTTTCTGAACTTCATACTTAATTGCTAGATTTAAAAGGACAAAAAAAAAAAAAAAAATCTGAACCAAACAACAGCCTCAATAGAACAGCCTTAATTTGTTTCAAGATGTTTCTAGGAAATAATGAAAAAATATATTTGATTTGCTAGCCCAGTGTCATATTCCTGGTCTCTCTGTTTGAATTAGAGCACCATATGCGGATACAAAACTACAATGTTCCTGGCACAGCCAAATTTCTGATCATGGGCACTGGTTCCCCTGGCACCTGCTGCAAAGGAAAGGACATTGGGGAGTTTTCTGAAGGGAGTCAGGGATGACACAGGTACTGGAAGGACTGGCCTGGGGTGATGCTATCCTGGATGTAAGAACAAGAAAGAACTGTAAGGGCTGGAACTGTGACTGAGACCCATCATTGTAGTGATGGGTCTCTGGTCTTATTTTTATCACTGACATAAGCATGGAAACTTTTCTTGTTGCCCTTGATGCCCTGGTCACATTTAATTCTGTCAAGGCGTTATCTTTCCTGGCCTCATTGCTGGCTGGTAGGGCAGTCTCTGTATCCCTCCAAGGCTACCTGTCCTTGTTTCCACCCTTTGCCTGTGCAGCTGTCTTGGCCCAGGCAGCCTGTAGCTGACTCCCACTATGAAGTCACCTGTCCCTGCCCTGTATTTCATCCTGACCCATAAGCTTTTGCCTGGCTCCTCATCCACCCCCAGGTGAAGCTCCATGCACTCCAGCTGGTTATTGACAGAGCATGACACCCTCTCTTGCCCTGCAACATCATGGAGCAGGTGCTCCTGGAAACTGTGCTAAGGCACTTGGAAAATAATGAGAGGATTGGTCACAGCTAACATGGCTTCAAGTAAGGGCAAATTGTTCCTGACAAATCTGATGGCCTCCTACAGCAGGGTAACAGTGTTGGTGTGTAAGGAAAGTGCAACTACGTCATCTGCCTGGACTTGTGCAAAGCATTTGACACTGTCCTGCACAACATTCCTGTCTTTAAATTGGAGATGTGTGGATTTTATGGATGGACCATTTGACTGATTAGGAATTGGTAGGATGGTCACGCTCAAGGAGCCGAGCCAAATAAAAGTGGGAGCCAGTGATGTGGGTTCCTCAGGGGTCAGTGTTGGGACTAGCATTGCTTAACATCTTTGTTGGTCACATGGACAGTGGGATTGAGTGCACCCTCAGCAAGGTTGCTGACAGCACCGTGCTGGAGGGAAGGGACCTTGACAGACTTATGAGGAATTAGATGATCTTTAAGTTCTCTTCCAGCCCATGTGATTCAACTTCCTTGTTTTTTTCATGAGACTCTTTCAATAGCTGCTGACCCCTTCTCATTTAATATATCAAATGGGGAGGAAAGACTCCTAGAAATTATCTGAGTGCATCAGTAACTCAATTTCTTAGGTATTGTAATCTTAGAACATATTATAGTCAGCTGACCCTATTCAAGCAAACTGAAGTCTTACCTTAATGTGGCCTCTCTAAAAAATACATACATAGAGGGTATGAAAACAAAAAGAGTAAATGTTAGCAAGGGTTTGGTGGTTTTTTTGTGGTGGAAATGTGCTATATGACAGATTAATGGGGAATTCTTGGACATTAATATACAATAGTGTAAGCTCAGTAATAAAAGGATATTAAAATGAATATATAAAAATGGAAATGTGTTTAACCAAGTAGATAGGAGAGTGAAAGAGTTAGTCATAAGAGGAGAAGTAGACTATTATGGGCACAACTTAAATCTGGCTTGAAGATTACATTATCTGGGCTATTAAAAATAATTGACACAGATTAGATGAAATCAGCAGAAATGCGAAACGAAAAGTTTGTGAAATGGGAAATCTGTGAGCAGCAGCCATAAGGAATGAGACCACTTCATCCCTTTTTACTTTGGGGCAAAGGAAAAGGGTGAAAAAATGTTGTAATACCAACTTAAATGGGCCTAGAAAATTCAATGTGGAGAGGAAAAGTTTGGAGCTTCCTTCCAGCTGGTCCAACCCATGCTATGAGAAAAGGCACAGAGGAGTCAAAACATTTCCTTATGGATTCTCTCCCATGGCTGGTTTTCATATAGTTATTGACTTGCTTGTTACTTGAGTGAAAAACAATTGTGACCTGGTCATTCCTAAGGCTGCAGTGTCATTCAGTGTTGAATCTGAATTGGTCTCAGAGAATAAACTGGTTACACCAATGTGCTATATTTTGCCTTCTCCCAAAACAAGAGCTCAAGTGTGAAATGACTGAGTAAATTAAAAGGCATACGGAAAGGTCAAGAGAGCTGTAGGAGTAATGAAAGATTTTCTTAATCTAGTCATAGATTTGAGAGACTGAAGTAGAAGAAATGAAGCTAGTAGTATATGTGTGGCGATAAAACACAGGCACTACATCATAAGTTTCCTACATCATAAGTTTCATAATACTTTTAGCACAAATACTGTTGAGAATGACAAATCCCACAAACATGGAAAAAGAAAGCATGGAAGATGTCAAGCATAAAAGTGAAATTAAAAGAAAAAAATTGAGGTGAAACAGAGATGAGTCCTATTAAACATCAAACCAATGTGTTTCAAGAAATAATAATTAAAATCCAATGGCTTGAGGTACTAGGGAACACAAAGATATTTCAATTATTGAACATACTAAAGGTACTTAGTAATTCAAGCAGGTAATAAATGTAATATAAATACCAGCACTAATAAAGCATTAACACAGAATTAAGAACATGGCCAACTAATTTTAGATTTGACTAATTTTGTCTTAACATTTGTTTCAGTTTTATGAAGCACGCTTTGCATTATAAATCATGAAACATTATATGTGTTGCTCATTTTTCTGTCTGCTGGAAACTGGGATTTGAAGGATCATATTTCTGAAGTCTTACTCTTTTTTTAATACTTTATTTATTTATTCTTTGTGTATATTGCAAATGCATCGTAGACAGCCTGTGTTCTCTCAGCTTCTGGGGCCAACACAGCAAAATTACCGTTATGAGGTTGAAGTTTACTAAATATTAGGACATAGCCCCTTGCAGGTGATGCTAATCAAAAAAGACTGAAGTCACCACCTTAGCTGAATATAAGCTCTATCTTCCTCACAACAGTCACCTACTTTTATAATCTCAGGCCTTTTTATAATGAAAAATTATCAGGTAAGGCCCTCAATTCTGTTGCAGCAACTGAATTGGGGATGGAGGCAGAAAAAAATTCAGTACAATTTTGTGGATTATTTTTTCAGAAAAGACTGTGACCTACATGAATACTTAATACTTTTTCTTGGTTTAATTTCTGTCTGCCTAGCTGATGACAGGTTTTGCTGGCATGCACAAGAGCAACATCACCTTCCCAAAGTGAAATGTATCTTATTTCTAAGTTATATGATAGAAAAAGGGAATTTTTCTAAGGCACAATAGGGTAAAGGAGCATATTCTAATTAGTTAGCCCAGAGAGTCTGCATTGCATGTAAATCATAGGAGAATTTGGCCTGTGGGACCATGCTTATCTCTGGGAGAAAAAGCACATCTTCATCAGTAACGTCAAATAAGTAATGAGACCAAACTGCATGTGTAGAGGGTATATTCTTAGCCAGTTTTAGGCACTATGTTGTAACATATTATTAGATTCTACTACATAAGTAATCATAGAGACTGGTTTTCCATGAGGTAAAGGGGCTGGCTGCCATCCAAGAATTTTTACTGCATTAAAAGAAAATTTGATGATAGTCCTAAATTCATATTATCTGTAGTGGAGAGTCTCCTACCTAGGAGCACACAACACTACATTTTAACAACTCTATCCAAAGGATCAACACCTTTAAACTCTTTTACTTGGAAAGAGGTAGAAACAAAATGCTTTTTTTTTTTCTTGAAAGGTTTTCAGTTTAGTTTTCATATGGTTATGTTTAGTGTTATGTTGTTATGTTAGTACACCTATATTAGCTCAGTGGTGATAATGGGCTCAGGACATACAACTTAATGGACACTATGCAGCGCTGACTCTTGAGGAGATGTAGTAAATTCGGTGTTGGGCCAGATATATTCCTATCAGAGCAGTACACCAATATATTTTCATACTGATGAATAGAAAAACTTCCTAAATAAACTTCCTGGTTTAGACTATCTCATCATTGGGAGGTATATATGTAGGGAAGAAAGTGATTGCTTTGAATAGCATGGAAGTCACCTTGGAAGAAAGCACCTTTGTATTCCACTTACCTATGTGACAAACTGTGTAGAAACGGAAAAGGAGAATGCAGCCAATTACATCAAGAGAATAGAAATTTATATCTTAGAAACTTAAAAAGCAAGGAAATTAAGTAAAAAACCTTGCTTCCCTGAAATCAGCTGCAAAATTCTCATTTACCCTGATGGGATTTTACCTGAGAAATCTAGAGTTTATCTCAACTAGAACTCTAATTTAAAAGAAATCTAAGTAGATTTAAGTTTAAAAGAAATCTAGGTAGACAAATTCAATGTTATTATAATACAAAACAATAATCTAAAGTCTCTGACCTGATATGAAATAACTTGCTTTCCCATCCTCAGCCTTTTCTAGTCCAATGCTGGCTTGAGGGGATTTGTTATACCTGGATGAAATATGTGAGACAAAAAGCTAAATGAATCATGAAAAAAACCAGTGAAAGTGCTAGGAGGTGCAGAGGGAAATATTTCCTGTTAGAGAATTAAATAGAATTAAATAGAAAGGAGAGTGGAAAGTTATTTTTTGTACACATAAAAATATCACCTGAAACAAAAACCTCAAGAGACCTTAGGAAAAACTAGTTTGAAATTTAAATTATAACTTCTTTTTTTTTTAATAGGGGTTTGTATCTGATCTATTAGTGATTAAATTCTCATATTAAGAAGCAGTACTGGACCTATGTACTCCTTAAATCTCACTTAAACTTTCCAAATTAGGTGTGAGACAATAAAATGCTGTGCATTTTGTGAATAATGCCATAGAGCACATTTTCCAGTTTTTTATAATGAGATTGAAATGCAAGGATTTATTTTCTTCAAATGAGCAGTGAAATGCTTTCTCCATGGGTCAACCATGTCCCATTGTTTTGTTATCACCTGCATGCTTTAGGCAAATACTGAATTTCATATTCAGTTGCTATACTGCATAGACTCATTATACAGATAGTTAGGTTACATTTATATTCAAATGACAAGTTATGATTCATATTTTAAAAGTTTGTTTGATAATGCTAAATAGCCTGATTTGAAAAATATCGTTGTGGTACATTATGTCAACCAAATCTTTATGAGGCAACAATGAAACTGCCTTAAACGTTTATCTTCAGTGACGTCCAGAAACAGAGACTGAAGCCAAGCACGATCATGCCGAGAATGGAAATTGGAGGAGTTGTCCTCATTTATAATAAACACACCCAGCTGGGTGCACACCTCCTAGCTAGGGAGCCAAAGAACTACCTTTCTGCTGCCTTGGAGGATCTAATTACAAAACCCAACCAGACTGGCTTTGAAAACTACAAAAACAGGGTCAGGATTAATTTAAGCATGGTCTGGAATACTGTCAAGATAAGACATCTAAAACAACATCATGTCACTAAGTGGGGATATTTTATACAGATCCAAAGGGCCATTAAATGAAAATAAAGTACTCTACTTCCTGGGGTACTTAACTTCAAAGTCCTAACTGACCTAGTTTGCCTGATCGCCTTTTACAACCCCATTTGGAAAAAAACAAAAATGAAAAAGAAGAGAAAGCACACCAAGCCAATCCACAGGTTCTTCTTCAAAGTGGAGATCCAACTCATAAGCAGAAAAATTGCCCTCTTCTGTCCAACTTATTTAGGACATCTCATTAAATTAAGATCTAGAAAATTGGATAGAAAAATATATTTTATCTTCCTTATAATATATTTCATCTTCCTTATTCTTGTTGTATAAACCAATGTTATGGTGAACTAGGAAGCAAAACTGTCTTTACTATATTTAGATATTATTGTAATTTCACCACAGTTTCCTGCATTTTGGAAGATTTTAAGATAGTACAGGAAAAGGATTTAATAAAATTTAAAAACTGAATTTAATTATTATCTAGTGAGTTATCAACAATTGTGGACCAGCCATTCTAATGGGAGGACCCCAGCTACAGAGTCTGCAAAAGATTTCCTTTGCTTTGTGTGCATCATAATATTTTGACATGGGGCTTAATATCTGGCAAAAATTCAGTATTTTAGAGAAAACTTGTCTTCCAGATTTGGTGATTAAATAACTTCATTTTACATTTCCTCTTTCTGATTTCTTTCTTTTTTTTTTTTTTTTTTAATTTTTCCTAGTTTAGAATATTGTTTTTCATAAACACTTAAAAAGGAAAAGTTCAATTATTGTATATATATTGTACTGCACAGAAGAGTGAGCAAACCAATTAAAATCCAAATATGTAACTTAATAATGTGAACTGAATATATTTTGTGCACAGATCAGATCCTACATGCATTCTTAAAATATTGGTAAATATCAATTTATCAATCAAGTTGAAATATAAAATTCATCAATCAAGTGATGAGTGAATGGTGTAAGATGGTAACACAACAGGAGGATGTCTGAAATAATGTGCAAGATCCTATCTGCATTTCCTCTGATATCTGCCTTACCTGTTCTCCCATTCTGCAACTTTATCTGCTGTCACGCCCTGCCTTATCCCTTTACTGTCTTCCCTTCTTTAAGTTTCAGGGGTCTCCCACTTTTCTATGGAAGTGTCAGGAGACATTCTTTAGAAGCAGCAGGTGAAAATGCTTTGTCTTGCCTCTTTGCTTAAAAAATTTGAGCAAGCTGTTGTAAGAAGGGCAAATCCTTCCTCTGTCTCGGCACTTCCTTTTGCACCTGCATGGAAAGGACAGTTGCCCCAGAAGCAGAATGTAAGTTTCTCTTTTTTTGCTAAGACTGATAACTGCATAGGCTCAGGAAGTCTGAAAAGCCAAAAGCTTTCTCAGATACCTTTTATGCTCTTTGGGATTAAAGAGCAAAGTGAGGCATGCAAAGTTTCATGGAAGGACTGGGGAGTTTTCTTCTTTCTTTGTCCTTTGGAGCATTTTGATCACTTTTGAGTTCTTTGACTTCAACAGTCAGATGGTTCACCACTACAAGACAGAAATCTTGTGGGAATTCATGAAGTGCTATTGCCCACACTGTCAAAATTTCACATGATTTGTAACGTGCTTTTCATGCATTCTGCTCTTGGGCAGATGCAGAAGAATGTCACATTCAGATAGAATAAGGTAACGTTTGCATGCCAGAGTTCTGTTTAAATGAGGTTCATATACCCCCAATAACTACAAAACACATCCAAAGGATTGCTTGATCCACATGGATTTTGGGTGTGGGGATTTATAGTCACCATGGTTTTGAAAAATGGACAGCACCACAATATTATCTTTGAAGTGCTTATGTTGTTTTCCTTCATGGTATATTGTAAGGTCATGGCAGACAAAGTTCAGGCATCTGTTTTTCAGACAATTTAAACCCTTTCCTACAAGCACCATTTTTTTTATTCCAAATTAGTTAAGTCCAGGTACTTGTTAATTTGTGCAGCTTTCATTGAAGGATACAATTTTTTCTTGCTGTTTGCTTCCAAGTGTGTTTTCCCTTTGTTACAGGTACTTAGAAAATAAATTTCTTAAATACTGGTTTAACTTCAGTTCTGCTCCATCTTCCTGTTCTTGCAGATACCCCCTGCACATTCTGGAGTGCATTCCTGCAGGTGCCTCCACTGCTCAACGTGGGACTCCTGGACACTGGACGTGGCCAAAGGACATGTGGGGAAGCACCTCCAGACTCGAGCAGCTCTGATGAACAGCTGGAAGTTAAAGGCAAACACTTAAATGGATGAAAACATTATTTACCCTTCTTCCTAGATTTCTGCCATCATACATATTACATTACAAAAGGGTTCAGAACTCAGGAATAGATGCTGACTTGTGAGAATGCAAGGCACTGATTGTATACACATTGTTGCATAGGATAAGAGGATAAAAGCAAGTTTAATCATTTTTATTAATTAATCAGCTGCAAATCTGTTTTTTATAACTGTGTAAGGGTTCTATTATCAACTCTCTAGGCATCAGCTTCCTATTGACATTAATGAGAATTATGTAAACTTAGTTGCGATGACATTAATTTACTTATGGAAAAACATTGTTACAATTAATGTAATGGTCGTTTTCTAGGACATACATGTACCCTTTTCATCAGTAGGTGTTCTTGTGGTTTAGAGGAACAGTAGCTAAATACAATATAGTATTTATTTAACATACATGGACAATTCTTTTTTCTTTAGTATTTTCATCACATAGAACAACTTAATTCTGATTATTTGATACACCTGTACCTCATTGAAATTTTCTCATATTGAAAATCTCCTTCTATGGAAAACAGAACTACAGATGTTTGTTTTTAGTGATTTCTCTCATCTATTGCTACTGATTTCTAAAACTATCCATTTGTTATTATCTAGAGTTATAATTCCTTAACCACATCTTATACCTATGTTGTCCTAAACTTCTGCTAATTTAGAATCTTCATTTCTTCTGTAGATGGATAACTGTGTTAATTGTGCAGCAGGCTCAGACAAATTTCTACCTGTTGTTACCAGCATAGTAATGGTATAGGGGAAAAAGAGCTCAGGATTGCCTCAAATCCTAACCATTCTAGCGTTTCTTGCTTATTTAATGCAGGAAATAACATCCTCATGAAATCCATTTTGTACCTACTGTCGGATGATATTTCTGTGGTCCATGGAGGAAAGTTCAGCTCTTTCATTCCCTCTTTCATACAGACACGTGTATGGCAATCTTCCATCTTGTTCTTAATCAGAGGAAAATTCAGGCAAAAAAATTTTCAAGGCTAATTATCTATTTAATCACTACTGTAGTGATTAAAAGGTGAAGTTATAGATAATGGTTCTTCATTGGTTCTGAGAAAGGTTTTTACAGTAGCCAAAAGGCACAGGCCTATATATCATAAAGCAGTGCCACATCTAGCAAAAAAAGCTTGATGCTGCCAGCTTCCTGGTAAAAATCCCTTTTAAATCACAATAAAAGACTAAATCCCTAGCATAATACTTTCTGAAAAGAAAAATACAGCCTGCCAGTATCCTGCCTTAGCTGGGAGGTAGGGAAGATTTCATTCACTGTTTATCAGTGTTTATGCCCATGCCCTTTCTGTACAGATGGAAATGTAGTGAAGCAGAAGCTATTTGGGAAATAGAAGCAGGCTGGCAAAGACTTACAGCAAGATATGAAAATAAAAGGCTCAGTACTATTTGTTAGAAATGGCAATGCAAACTAGCTCCATATCTGGAATGAATGCTTCACTTTTTCAAGTGCTGTAGCTTGTTGGTTGTTTGTGGGGCTTTTTTCACAGTTTCTAGTCTTGAATACTTATTAAGTGTTCTTTATCAAATGGCTGGTTTATATTTAAATTACATAGTAATGGATAGCTGACCAAGGAGTAAGAAAACTAAGGTGTCAAATTACTGTATCTGAAGGTTTGTTGAACTTTTTTTAAGACTGTTTAATGTGCCAGTGTCAGTACTGGGTTCTAGCATGTATTCTTCTGGCTCCTGCATTAATAAATGAGCTTGATGTCTTCTGAGGGATTGACACAGTATGACCTTCGATAAGAGGGGATATTGTTTTTTCTGTTAAATATAAGATGGCTCTGAAGTCTTTCAGAAGTGTGTGTTTCAAAATATTGGAAGCAATAATTGAAAGAATTAAATATTCATACCCAAACATACATAGATACTTTTTATTGAAGGCTAAACAAACCATGGATCCATAAAACAAGGTCAAGAAGAAAACCCTCTGACTCCTCCACCCATTCTTGAAGTCAGTGCTTAGAAAAGGTAGCTGAGCTTGACAGGAAAGCAAGAAACAAAAGAAAATATATGGACATGCTCCAATCCCCAAGATATTAATTTCTCTGCCCCTCCTCCATCTTGCCTGTGCTGCCAGAAGGCTTACCCTTGTGCACTGCACTCCAGTGCTGATCCAGGACACATGCTGGGTTTTTTTCCAGAGGAAAGCCTACTTAAGAGAGTCTGCCTTTGCCTCTGGCACAGAAACTCTTCTCATCCACTTAGAAATAGAGAAGGGTTAAGCTGAAGTAGTTAAAGCAGTCATCTTATTTTACTAAGACAAGATGAAAAGCAAAATGAACAGTGAAGCATGTGGTTTAGAATAGAATATCTCTGGAGTCCTTAAACCATTCACAATTAAAATATCATGAGAGGTTTTAATATTTTGGAATCTCTCCCTTTCTCTTACTACTTCCAGAAAAGCCTTGATGTTCAATATTAGGAAAAGTTTATAGGTCGTCTAGTCTGTCCCATGCTAGGATAACGTTCACTGGTATTATGCCAGTTTTCTAGCCACCTCCTGAGCAGCAGCTTGTTTTTTTTTGTCTTAGTCAAGGATAGTGTTTTACTGGCAAGAATAGTATGAAAAAAATACTGCAGTATTTTCTGTGGATGCCAGCCAAAAAAAAAAAAAAAAAAAAAAAAAAAGAGAAAATTGAGAAAAAAAATGAAATAGAAAGGAAGGAAAGAAATATGACAAGAGCAGAAGAGACTAAAAAAGACATGAAGAAGCAAACAAGATTAGCAGGAAGTATAGCTAATATCCAAAGCCAAAATTCTTAAAAGAAAATTATTGGTGAAAAAAGTGGGAAAATAATTGTTTTAAAATCCTAAAATAGTGTTATGTTGACATACAGTTGCCAGAAAGACAAAAAGATAAGAAAATTTAGTCAATTTAGTTCTTCTCCTATTTTTTTTTCTTTTTTTTCAGTTCCTTGGTATTTTCTTGCCCAGTACCAATAAAATTCTTTGCCACAATTTTTTCCCCCTTGAATAACTTTGAAAAATATTGCTTTTACTTTTTAGCCAGGTATCTTAAGCATTTTTTTTTCTAGATTATTGAGGCATCCTCTCATTTCTGCTTTTTTGCTGTGGTGCATCAACCTTCACTATACCTCAGCGCAGTGTTTGATTCATAACACAATGGGGACAGTCTCTGGCTATTTACTATCATCAGTTTTAATACATCTCTTTTAAGTGATTTCTTCTTCCTGATCAAACAGATGGAAAACAATAACAGGGACTCAAAAGACAAAAGCAATTCCAATCTGTATTTCAAATAAAACGAGAATTACTGGTAACACACTTACTTTTGCATATCTGAAACTACAACACAGTTTTCATTGATCTGGGAATATGAGGACACCAAGGATGAACAATAACTCTGAATCTAACCTTTTTTGTAAAAGTATTAATTATTGCAAGAGGATATAGCTATAATCCAACTTTGTCAATATATACAAAGATATTATTAGGAGGAGTAAATAAGCAGACCTTTGCCAAGATATTCAAGATTAAATTTCCACATCTTATTTCTCTTAGCTATCTTTAAGTACTCTATGCCTTGTAGAAATATATTCCTATGTATAATCCTGTACACAAGAGTGACACTGTGGCCATTTTGAAAATTTTAGTCATTCTTTTTCTCTCAGAAAACTTTGAACAAACTACATTCTATTCAGAAGTGTATGTGTACTTCTGTGCAGTCCTTCACAGTATATGTAGAAACAGAGTTTGTATCTTAAAGGCTAAAACAGAATCCAGAGAATTACGTCCCAGAGTCATACAGTGATTTGGAATTTATCAGGTGAAAATTTCCAGGACATCAATTACTGTTGCTTGCAAATACAGATGAACACATCACGTCAAGTCTTTTTGAGTCCTCTCATAAATAAATCTTCCATTTCTTTTTCACAGCAACAAGATATTGGCATCTATCTGGTCACATGCAATGAGTTATTTAATATGAAAGCAATTACTACTACTATTCCTCTTTCATTTTCATCAGAAAAGTCCACTGTGTGTAGAAGAAATTCTTGCTTTAAGCCACTAAGTTCATGTCTTCACCTTTAATATTGTAAATTTTCAGGTTTGTTTTAGCCTAAGGCCAAGTCTTGAATATGATATTCCAGTCCTTCTCTAAACTGAAAATATTCACATCTGATGTCCTCACATTTTGCAGCAAATATTGTTGAAGTACTATCAAAGTTGCAATACAATCAGTATGACTTTTCTAATACAGATGAGATCTAGAAATGGGGGATTTTCATTGTTGTTTACTTAATTGCTGCTGCAGCTGAATTCAACAACAGAAAACACTCTCACATATCAGGCTGATAGTTCTTTTCATGTCTTCTTTGAAAAATTTTCCCTGTATTATTTGTCAAAATTGGTAAAAGTTCAAGATGGTACATCCAAATAACTTTCTCACTATAGATGGCTTGCTGAAAGTGCTCATTTTTTCCTACATAACCCTTCTAGATGAGAAAGTCAAATCTGCCATGGTACTGAGGACCATTCTCTCAGGTTTTGGTGGGGAATAGCACAAATAAACAGAAATTGTGAGAAGACTTCCAAGAAACACTGAGTTACTGGTCAAAAAATGCAGCAACTTTTTGAAATATATAAAGTAATTATATAATATATACATTATATATATATTATATATATATATATATATTATATATATATATTATAAATAACATCCAAAGCTCTCAAAACTTATTAGCTTTCTTTGAATACATGAAAGGTAAATCCTGCTAAATCTCACATATGCCTGCAACCACATGCAGAGACTATAACAAAGTATAACACTGATTTTTCTTTTTTTTTCTCCCTCCTGGGTTATTTTGCTTCTAGTATTATCTTTCTCCTAGCATTTCTTTACATTAGTATCTCTGGGGTAGTGGTAACAACAGGGAGAGCGCTGTCTCAAGGTGGAAATAGTGGCCATTTAAATAACACACTGCTTACAGCTGCTTAGCACAAACCAGGTAAGATAACATAGTGGTTAAATTCCCCATAGCTATTACAGCTTGCATTTATGTTCCATTCTAAATACTGAATAGAGTCCTCAGGACAAAGCTGAAATGTTCAGTCTGTTGCTTAGATACTACTTGCACAGGCTTCATATGAAAAATCCGTGTATACAGGCAAATAAATAGATAAGTTAATAGGCAGAACCCGCAATGGACAAAAATTAATTGCTCCTTTTGTACTATCTTTTGTACTATATTTTGGTATGGAAGAAACAGGTGTGGAATATGTAGAACACTAACACAAAGCAAAGTGAAAATATCTATGCTTTGCTGGGATGTCTCCTCCATGTATAGATATTTGGGGCCACTCTACCCTAATGAAACAAGTTACATGCTTCATTACATTCCTTACATTAATTTGGGTCACTTGATTTATCTTTGTGTATTCTTGCTGTATGGGATGCAGAAATTAATATCCTGTTTGTTTACTTACGCAAGAGTCACTTATAATTTGTGACATTGAACAACAGATCAAAACTAAGATCATATCCTAAAGTTATAAAGTCACCTTTGTCAAATACGCTGTGGGCTTTATGCCATAACTGCATAACTGGCAGGAGTTAAATTTGAAATGGTTCAAATATTGTATTCAGAATGCCCAAATTATATCTAATGAAAACTGCTTTACTAAAAATAGATGCTGTTCTGCATAAGCATTAGATTGGTTCCTGCTATGCCATTTCCTCAGTGGAAAAAAAAAATAGAAAAGGAAAAAAGAAAAAGCAATTTTGGTATGTGTTCTTCTCTGCTAATATTCAAAAATTAATTTGTTAAATTTTTTTAGCACCAATAATTTATGACTTGGAGCAACATGCTCAACAAACCTGGTGTTTATGTGAAAGCTAACAGTGACAACGTCACAGTGCAAAATCATTACCTATTATGTAGTTAAGGTGATACATACGACTCTTGTGAAACACACCAGAAATTATAAAGCACTTTGGAGCAAATCCATTCTGCTCTGCTCAGCAAAACGAAATGGCTACACAAATTACTGTTTTTGCCTTTTGTTATATTTTTTTGTTAATCCCCTACAAGGTAAGTGTGTACTTTCCTAGGCTTTGCATTAAGGAACAATTGTGAAAGCAACAGAAACAGAGCAGAATTTAATACCTAGATTCTATGCTCACTACATCTTTGCTGGAGGGAAGAATAGATAGCAAAATAATTCTGAATTAAAAAATAGTTATTTTTGTAAACAAATTTTCACTCCTTGAACTAGATTTATTTGGTTATTTAGTTCCGCCTTAAGCATTGTTTTTTATATCACTTTATCATTTAGTTCATATAATTACTGCAAAGATTAAAAAAATCAGTCAAGATATTTAAAATGACAATTCAGTGTAGCAATCTGCATTAATTGTACTTTCCATCAATTTCCACTACCAAAGAGTATAAATAGTTGCTAAATACCTCTTCTGTTCATACTTCAGGTTGAATAATTATGTAAATATGCCATTTGTTATATTTCTGAACCCAGATTTTTTTATCTGGCAGGGACATAGTAACAACTGACAGAATTACTGGTCTTTAAAATTCTTCTGTAAAGAGTTATTGTAACAATAATGACATTCCTTACATTATGTACTGTCTACAAAATTATCCTACAGTAGATTATAATTTTCCAGGCATGGGTTTTGGTGAGAGAGACTGAATTTTAATGACTGGTTTCGATGTTTGCTTTTATGAAACAAGCCATGCTAAATATTATCAGTATCAATAAGCTTATTAAAAAAAAAACAAACAAAAAACCAAAAAAAACCAACCAACTTAATTTTCTCACCAAGAATCATGTCTCAATAGAGGTGATCAGTTGTTTGGGTTAATTTTTCTTTAAAAGAATATTATTAAATACTGTATTTTTATTAAATATTATGCTTGATTTTTTTCCTCAACTTTTCCCTAAAATGTGTTTACAAGCTTTTTTGTCTACAGGAATTGGTGGTTATTTAATGTCTATTTTCCACTAAAAGCCAAGAAAACAAATTGTATAAATCCAGAAAACAGAGAGACACAAGCATTTAACCAAATCTTTTGACAATTTATAATTTATAAATAAATCAATCATATTAAATTTTTTCTGCTGTGAACCAGGTAATATTCTTTAGTTCCTTCCACCTGCATGACACAATATTTGCCTTATTTTTGCATCCCAGCAGTCCCTTTGTGCAAAGGGATGCACATTGAAAAACGGATGAGGGAATGTTTTTACAGCAAACCAGTTCAACTACTTGATACCAATAGGCTTTCCAGAATAGAGAGGAGTGTTTTAGGTACCTAAATTCCTCACCAGAGGGGAGCACAGAATTGGGAGGGAAATCTCTAGTCAGCCTTCTGATCAGATGATCCTGATGTGCCATTGAGAACCCTGATGGTTTGGGTCAGGCACTCACCAGGGCAATTGGCAGCTCCCTCCTGGCCAATCCCTGCAGAAATCAGAGTATTCAAATGCAGGGAACATGTACTCAGGTCTTAGGGAGTCAGAAATCCTGGAGGGCACCTCTGACAGCACGAGGGCTGGGCAGGGTTCCCATACCCCACAATACATCTATTGCCCGAGATACCTACTTGAGTCTTCCTTTGCTGAACTTCTCCTTTCAAGCAAGGGTGGGATCCTGTTACACTATAAAAGCATCTATTTCATGATAAAAGGTGATGAAAAGTAGAATCATCCTTAGGGAAGTTAATCTGATATTTAGAGTACTGCAGGGAGAGGGAGCAAGCTCCTTCCACAGCACGCCCTCCTACTGCAGGCAGAACCAGCATGGAGAAGAGGCCTTTGCAGAGGAGTGACCTTTTGCCTCTCAATACACCGTTTTAGTGATGGTGTAGATGGTACAGCTGAATAGAGCTTTTAGTGTTTGAAAGAATTATATCATATATAAGACTGTGTTTTCCTTTACTGTTAATCAAAGCTGTTTGATGCCTCAGGACTAGATGGTTCCTTTCTGGTCTTAATATAAGTGATACAATATATAATACTGGAACTATCATAAATACAGGTACTTCGATTCTTAACTTATAGTCAGTAAAACTCTACTTTTGTTTATAAAAGTAGCTGTCCTTCAAAGGCTCATTAAATGGTCATGTAGACATAATGAGAGGCAGTGTAGATTACTCTTTTATTTGAACATTTATTTGTTCATCTGTTCATTTACTTATTCATTCATGATTTTATTCTTATGATTCTTGCACTCATCATGAATACTGTAGTTACAGAAAGCTGCAGTTCATAAAAAGTATGTAAATATTTAAGCATGTGAGTTGTCACTCTGAAGTCACATATATTACTGATGAAACCATAAGGTAGTACAAGTGATCTCAGGAGAGCTTCACCAACGGTAGAGTTTGCTTAAAATGACTGGGTAGATCTTTCAGTCAGCCCTTCTGTGGCAAGGCAATAAAAAGCTGACATGGCATGTTTGATACAGTTTCTTTTGGCAGATAATAAGAACTATTTGAAAGTGAATTTGTTTCTACTGTTACAATTTGTTCAGAAGTTCTATGTCCTTGAAGACAAGAATCTTAAGAATTCACCATATGGGCTGAATTAGCTGGATTCATGAGGAAGAATGCAAAGCATTTACATTAGTCATCTGCTACAGGAAAATATGTATGTGTGTATGACAGATATATATATATACACATTCTACCAGTGAAGCTAGGCATCAGGACTGACTTCAGAAAAGCATTCCAGCATTCAGGGAAGATGTTTGAGGGTGAGAGTCTTAAAGCTTGACTGAATGCAAGCATACAATGGTGCAGAGCCACTGCCAACAGCAGTTATTTCCCAAGTTGAGAGAATTCAATGAGGACAGACAGCTGATAATATTTTTCTATCATTATTTTTATTTCTTTATTGAAAGAACAACAACAACCAAAAACAAAACAAGAAGCAAACAAGGAAACAAGAAACCCATTATTTGCAACCAAATAGTGGTCTTAGTTGGGGTTTTTTAAGTTCCCAAACAAACCTAAGAGCTTTTTTGTCAATCTGGGGAAATGTGGAGAAAGTTTAAGAAGCAAAGTCAACAAACTTTTGAATATTATCTTCTGTTATATGTGATTTAGTACTCTGCCTCCATATGGAAGATCAACTGAAGTTGATTTCAGTATATCATTCCAACTTGTATATAGTCTTCTTGTCTCCTGATAATGTGTGCACTGACATCTCATGTCTATGAGCTGGTATGGAGTCAATATTCCTGGTGTGCTGGCCAAGAGTGAGAGATAATAATTCTGTTCATGAAATGGGGATTAATCTTGCCCTGTGGTAAGGAATGCATCTAAATTGCACAAGATTCATCATGCAGACCAGCCTAACACTTGTAAGAGTATGCACACAGGTGGGCAGCTCTGCCATGCAGATACACTAACAAAACAACCCCACAAGGAATTATAAGAGTTCTACAAAGAGCAAAAGGGGGGTAAAGCATATGTAGGCATCTAATTCTGACTAGGCTACATTAACAAGATAGCAAAAGAAGAAGTAGTAGAAATTAGAACTATGATTGATAACAGGAGGGGATCACTAACTTGAAGGGATTAAGTAGAAATTACCAGTGCAAACATATCAGAAATGCTGAAGAGATATAAAATTAGGGACAACAGTGAAGAGTAAATACAAACAGCCTGTTTATTTGGGAGTGGACGAGAGTGGTAAAGAGAAAAAATTGACAAGAGTGAAAAAGGGAATGTGGGCAGAAGTGTGTCATTTAACTAGCAGTTTAGCAGTATCTCTTGGGTCTTCTGTTGATCCCACTTGGAGGAGGCAAATAAATCTCTTATTATTCTGATGAGTCTTACTTTTTTCTATAGTTAGTAGGGGTATTTGTTCACAGTACACCAGTTCTCCAAAACTGGTGAGGGGATACACAGAGGCTGTGGACCAATCCTATCAGCTGTGGTACTAACTTTTAGCAGACTCTGTATTCAGGGTTAGATATTGAGGCTCAAATAATAGACTTACAAAGACTAGCAAGGCAAATGATGCATTTCTAAATGCTGAGAAACACTCAGTCCCTTATGCTAAGTTAAATTCAGTATTCAGTATGTCTGTTAGCTGCCAAAACTGCTTGTCACTTACCTGTATTAGCATGGATGTAGTGAAGGCACGTATTTACTCAATCCTGTAATGGTTATCTGGGATGGGTGAGACTCAGATTCAGTTCTGTTCCTTACCTGAATTAGACCCACATCTTCCTCAGCATAGTAAGAAATTATATCACATGAAGGTCTCCTGATTTCTTTTGGGATATTTTCTGCAAAACACTTCTAAAATTACTGGATCCTAATTGATGTTTACCAGTCTTCTATTTATGCCTAGAGGCTCAGATAGCTTTACCAGGGTTATAAGAAATTTGGAGTACTTAAGATCTGAATGTGAAAGTGTCACTGTCAAGCCTCAAGCATACATCTGGGTTTTGTATGTGTTCCAGTTGTAATGCTAAAGACTCCAGATACCTTGTCTTGAGTACACCTAACTTTTGGGTTCATAATTTTTTGGAATCTGCAGGAATTTTGCAGTAATTTTATACTCTGCTGATCACAGCTGAATGTCTTACAATCATTTTCTGAAGCAGTTGACCATATACGACACAACACAGAAGTTTCTGTACAATACAGAAGCTCAGCATATGTGGTTTACAGTTTTAAATTACCTTCGGTATCATAAGGCTCCAGCAGCTGATACATGCTTTAGAAGCATTGAGAATTTCTGCAAATTTGTGGGTTTAAGTGGTTTATGATTGTCCTGCTTTGAAATTACAGAAACAGCATACTTTGTAGCAAGTTCCATTTTAAGTTTTTCCCCTTCCACTTGTAAAAGCAACCAAATAACACTTCATTTATTGTCTACTAAATTAAACAGTTGTAGAATTACTATAATGTGGCTTCCATGTTGCTGTATACAAGCTGATAAAACTGAAATCTTCTCATAATGTCCTGCTGGGACAGAGGCTTGGGTTTTGTGTTGATCTGAACATCTTCTATATAATTTCTCTCTTGCTTTTCAGTCTACTAACTATCTTTTGTGCTGCTTGACCACTTCTCATTAGAAAAGCAATCTAATTTTAACTGTTTACTAAAATGTGTTAATTCTAGACTCATTAAAATGATACTTCTTCAGATATTTCAGTGTACTGTACAGACCTTGATGTTAAACTCTTATATCTCATCTCAGATATTTACTTTACTCAAGTTATTGGCAATTTTGCCAAGAAAAAAAAAAATTCAAAGCAAAACGTTGAGAATTATCCTGATGTTAGAAAATAGAAGATATATTCACAGGTCTACAGTATATGTATCAGGAAGAAAAGTTGAGACAGCATAGTCTCACAAAGACAAGGTTAAGGAGCAACCTAATAA
Source organism: Cettia cetti (assembly GCA_013401135.1). Classification (NCBI taxonomy): domain Eukaryota; kingdom Metazoa; phylum Chordata; class Aves; order Passeriformes; family Sylviidae; genus Cettia; species Cettia cetti. Next base: position 18,976 of record VZUI01068471.1, on the reverse strand, counting down.
TAGCTTACAAATTTCTGAAGAACAGATACAAAAATGCAGAGACAATCCCTTCTCAGCTGTGGCAAATGACAGACGAGGCAACAGCCAGGTTGGACATCAGGAGAAACTTCACAAAGAGCTTGGTGCAACAATGGACCAGGTGGATATTCTAGGAAGTTTTCAAGATCTGCCTAGACAAAACAATGGCTGAGATAGTTCCGTGCTGGGGATATCAATGGGGAGGCTGCACAACATGCCCCTCTGATGTTTCTTCCAAAAACATTTCTCCAAACCTGTGATGTAATTCTGTTGTTCTCCCTGCTTAATTTAGTGGAAGTGCATGTGGAAAGGTTTTGTGGATTTTTCTTCTTTCTTAATTGCTAAAATAATTTAACAGAACTGCATTTTTTTTTCTACAGAGAATAAGCACATACATGAAGATCAACAAGACATCATTGTACAGTAAAGCTTCAATCTATTCCTTCCTTTTTCCTGTGAATAACATGTTGATGATGGAAAGACAGAGACTGTAAATTACCCACATGGAGCCTTAGGTTCTAAAGGGAATATGGACTGCAACTCTTAAAGTCTTGGACATTTATGAGAGATTTTTTATTCCCTACCAAAAAACCTCTTTTGCTTCTTATCCTTCCATTATTCAAGGAGCATGACTGGATTATTAGCCAATATTATAATTCCTTTCTTATCTAAAACTGAAATCTTTATGCCCCCTATTAAAGAGTGCAGAGAGACAATGCCAGTAAAGGAGCATTCAATTAAATCCTTTCATGCACATTCACACCCAATACAAACTACTTCAGCAGACAGAACACTGCATGAGAATGTATTCTCCCTCCTTTCTTGCATCCACTTCCTTCAGCCATATAATGTTATATTTGTTTTTTGTCATAGAAGAAATACCTGCAACAATGCAGCCAGGGGTATCCTAGCACTTAATGGCCAGGCTCTGAGCCCACACTGATGGGAGCAGTGTATGTTTGCTGCTGTCTGTGTTGTACAGAGAAGGTGTGCAAATGATGCATTATTTTTAAGATTCAGGGGAAGAATGAAATAAAACCTATGTAAAGAAATCAGATCAAACATTTACCACTACAGCAAAAACTATCAGATTAAATAATTATTTTTTCATTGGACTAAATCTACGTAGTTTCTGCATCAAACCTTGTGTGGGAAAGTGATTTTACAGGCATGATTTATGGGATCAATAAACAGAGATTACCTATCATACCTGTCAATCTTTGCATTTCATTGATAGTTTACAAAAATAGCTTTAAAAGTATGTAAGGTATACTTTGATGATTCGCTTAATAATATATATGGACTTGCTATAGGGTAGACATCTCCAAGAGACTTCTCAGAGTTTTTGCAAGGAAAGGTTTTTGGATCCCAGTCGAGTTCTTCAGTGTATAAGTCTGCTGTGCTAAATATGCATCTCATGAAGAGAAAGTTGGGTATTGAATAATGAATTCTGCCAAAGCCTCAAGCTTTGTTGGACTTTTCCCTATAAATTTCTGATGAATTGGTAATGCTGCACTAAAGAAATAGATTAGAAGCTGACTGATCCCCTTCACAATAGTGACCTCAATTTTGCAGATGCTAAGAATCACAAACTAATCAAACAGTCTCCTTCTTTTCATTAGAGACAAGCATTTTATTTTACTTCTGATTCGTATTTATTTTTTCCCAAGGACCTTTTTAGATTCTATCAACAAGTAAGACCATTTTCCCTAAGGTATATTGTGATTTCTCAGCTTCTGAAGCAAAAAAAGATATAGAGGAGGCTATGGCATGAGTTAATTTATTTACAAGTACCTGCTTCTACTGATTAATGTTTGTCTGAACCAGAAGGAATCTGCTTTCAGGTTTTGTCATTAAAAATGTGAAAGCAATTCTGCTAATACAAACTTTTCTTTCTCAGGCATGTCACAGCTATTTTACAGTCCACAGAAAGTAGCAAACTGTCTATTTTTCTGTCTTTAAAACAATCATTGCTGTTGACCAGTAGTATGATGTTGTCAGGTCTTGATATTCCTGCACATTGATATTCGCTATTGATCTTACTCCAATTTTACAGTAGTGCAACTCAGAGTGAAAGCCTATTTTTTTTTTCACTATTTTCCCACCCTAAGCACTAGAATGATCTTTATTATCATCCTTGGACTTCTAAAGAGGAGTAATTCCCCTTTCTGCAAGAATTTGTGGACAAAATTGTACATTCTGCCTCAGCTTGGAGGACAGCCTACTCAATCAATGCTCTCCATTACTCTAAAACATAAAAAAATATATTTAATTTCCTTTGCATTCAGCATTATCTGGTGCTTTCAACTTTTGCATGCCCACCCCTAAAATCTACCAGAAACTATGCTAAGGTTCAGATTAGATGGTTGTAGAAATGCAGCATTGTGAGAAAGCTATGAGGAAGCCTGTAGCAGAGTCATACAGAAAAACAGAGAAACATATATTCCTAAAGGAAACACAAGGAGTTGGAGTGTGGTGGTCCCTAGATCGTTGATGGAGAATGATTCACTCCCTTGGAGGGGGTGTAGCCCCTAGTCTGCCTCAGCTTGTAGTGAAGCCCCTTTACGTAGTCCCCTTGGGAGACTTCCTTGTAGCTCAGGGTGAGCAAAAGTGCTTCAACCCATGTGCAGCCCCCAGGCTGCCTCTCCTTTGGGAAGTCCCTTTGAGAGTTCTCCTTGTGGCTTAAGATGAGAAAAAAACAATTCAACCCATGAGCCTTTGCAGTTCTATGTTAATGTTTTATACCCCATTGGTTATTCTCCTTGTTCCTGGTTTTTACACCCCCCGTTTGGTTTTTTTTGGATCCTTCCCCTGATTGGTCCCTTTCCCAGTTCCTTTCCCCATTGGCCAAGTTGTGAAACCCCACCCCTGGCTACCCTATATAATCCCTCTCCCCTGGGACCGTTTGGCTTTTTCCCTTCTGGACCTCATGGAATAAGGAAGCTCTCCTGGAGATTGGAAAGAGCCCGTCTCGCTGCTTTTACTCCTGCACCACCCAGGGTGGCAAACGTGGCTCTGCTGCTCAGGCAGCCTCCCACAGAGCAAATCCCTCTGCACCTGAGAGTGTCCCAGAGAGCTGATCACTCTGCTCTTGAGAGTGCACCAAACAGCTGATCACTCTGCACCTAAGGTGCAAAAAGAGCTGATCACTCTCTGCCTGAGAGTGTCTGTGCCTCCGTCCATCTAGGTGTCTTTTTAAAGACACTTCTAGTGAGGAAGGTCACAGCACCTTCACCACCAGACAGACAGTGAGATTGGAGGACAGCTGCTGGAGACTGGGAAAGACTGCCCAGCAGAAACTCTTCGTGTGTATCCTTGACATAGCCCTGCAGCTCACTGAAGCACTTTGATATATCTTATATGTGTTAGACAGTGAAGGATTGCTTTATATATTTATGTAAACCAGATATGTTTTGATCACAGCATCTCTTTGTGCATGCCTAATTGTGCTGGAACGGTACGACAGAGTTACAAGAGTATCACGATTCATCACCAGTATAAAAATCCTAAGGACTGGCCCCAGCCTGTCTGCCAACAAGACTGATTTAGCAAGTGAGAGACTGTTGGAGTCCAGGGCACATGGAAAATTCCTTCAGCTGCCCTGGGGAGTCCAAGACCCCAGCTGGCACCCCAGGAAGGCATTGCCTTTGACCTTAGTCCATGGGAAAAGCTTCCAATACTCATAGATGAACTAAAAGCAACAAAGGTTTGAAATAAATAGTAGTTTAGTTTGTCACAGGGTGAAACTTTGTAGTTTTGGGGTTTTTTTATAATGGAGGTAGATGAGGGCAAGATGGAGGATTCTGGGCAGTGAGCCATCTCCTTCTTCTTCTCCTTCTTCTCCATCTCCTGCTGTGGAGGTGGCACAGGGGAATTGGTAGAATGGATTTGAAGTAGAAGTTGCATGTCTAGAATAGGTTGTAGTTATTAGCATAGAATTGTAAATATAGTACGTATTAAGAGTTAATTGGGTCAAATGTTCTTAAAAGGCCTTGGATTTTCACCTTGTGGCCCTTTTTGGGCACTCGCCATCCCTGTTTTCCAGCGTGCAAAGCCTGGGGTTTAGGCAACGTGCAAATTCCAAGATAAGAAACAATAAACAACCTTAAAGAAAAAGCTGCAAGCTTTGCTCATCATTTTAAACCTTGGCACTGGAGTTTGTGGAAGGAAACCCACCAATTTAGGGGGTCCTGAAAAGGGATTTCCCACAAGAGACAAAAAGAGAGACAGCTTTGTCCCTTTGTCCCTTGTGCACTTTTCCAAAAGTTTTAGTAATATCAGGATATATGCTGATATCAATTATACTCTATTTGGTGTAAAATTTACGAGCAGTTGAAATGCTATCCACCATCACTACCAGAAACTTATATAGTCTCAGTTTTCATGGATAACAATAAAAATTCTATCCTAATGCCAGTGAATCTAGGGAAAGGGTTTCTATTGCCTTGGATGGGGGTGGAGCAGTATCCAAAGGAGGTAGAAAATTATTTTCTCTGTTTGCTGTTTATCAGAAATTAATCTGAAGAACAGCTGACATTTAAAGAAAATAATGAAAATAGTTAATTCAGTCTAATTGCTCTGATGATATAGAAATATTCCAGCCCAGGATCTGACTAATTATTGTGAAAGAAATATTTTGGACTGACTGAAAATCTTCTTTCCTTTTCCTTGTTATTAAATTTCAGTTCACATTTCTTAATAATGGAATGTAGCTTTAGAAAATGCCCACTGCAACAGAAAATGGATAAGCAAAATGATACATGTGCTTCTAAGCTTAAGGAATTGACCAAGTTCTCTATTCAAAAGTATAAAGAATGGTGCAATTTCCTCTTCTCCATACTTCTAACTAACACTAAGCTATGCAATGTTCTTTCAGTGATCCAAGTTAACTGAAATTTGAGACACAGCAGCTTAAGTCAGCTTTATATTCCTGAAATTGAAAACAGCCCACTCTTGTAATTTGATTCTTTCTGGATATCTTATCTACTTGTGCCTATGCCAGCACCAAATTTGCATTCCACCAGTTATTTGTTTTTAAATGTCATATACTTAAGCACATCCTGGACATACAGCAAAACAGCAAAACAATTTCTACTTCCTCAAAAGTTTTATGATTGTTGAGATCTAATTCTCCCTCAAACTTCCAGCACTAAGGTTGTATTGCTGTTCATTTAGATGGAATGGAAATTTTTATTTCTGTTTTCAATAAATATACAGACTATTAAAAAAAGGAAAAGTTATCTGGGACAAAAGCTTTACACAAGATCTACCAAAAAAAAAGGCACTTGTGCATCTATTTGCTAAAATGGAGTATGCTCTATCAAGGACAAAGAAGTTACTATAAATAGTAATAAACACAATATCAAGAGCATATGATGGATTGTAAAGAGTTACTGCTGACATGCACATTGTCTTGTCACACTGGACTGCAGAATATATAGTACTTTGGTGGAGTTTACTGCAAAAATATTTCTGGAATGCATTGGACTGATTACACAGTAACAGACTGACCAACAGATTTAAAGATATTTGAATATTTAAAACATCGCCACCTATTTATAAAATAAAGCCTTTTACTGCATTAGCTCGCAATTATTATCTTGTTGAGGTCAAAGAAGCAATTTACTGAGCTCCATCTAAGGGGGAACAGTGTGCTTAATCTAGTTCTTTTAGCCAGGCTGATTCTGCATAGCTGTCACCCATTGCTGTGGACAGTGAATGTGAATTGAAAAGTCAGAAAACATGCAGAATGTACTGAATTTTTTACAAGAAACTAGGACCCATCAGATATTGAGGATACTGAATATCTGGGTAAGAGTCACTCAGTAGCCCAGACTCAGAATCTGGATTTCAGCCGTATTGATTTTTGGTAGAGTCCTTTTTCTAACAGTTGTTGTGGGACAGAGGAGCTAAATCTTCCTGAAATTCATCCTAACTGACAGTACAGTGGCCAAGGTGTACAGGTGTGAGTGCTGGGTGTAGATTTGGCTCAAAGACCTCTACTGCTCTGAGATGCCTCACATAGGATGCATACCTCTTGCCAATAAACAGTGTAAATATCTCCCAGACCTGCTGTAGTTTATGTCTCCCATATTTTAAAGAGACCCCTGAGACTCCTAAGCAAGGAGTGGGAGTTGTCACATTTGTTCCCATCTTGGTCTTAGAACAGCTGTGTTTTCCACTCCTCTGATTACTCCCTGGAGGTTTTAATGAGGATCATCAAAGGAAGACACACCCTGCCTGTGTTCTTTTTTTTGCCCTCCCTGTGCTAGGGAGATGTGCTCACTGGGAAAATGTGAGGAGTTTTACAGTGACAGGGAAAAGGCAGAGGAGAAGATCTTGCAGCAGATCAGCAAGCAGGAGAGCATCTTGCTTGCTGAAGGTTGCTGTAACTTCACCAGATTTTGTCATATTCCATCTTTTGTCATTAGGGCCACCCCATCTGATATGAAGTGCACTGTGTTTAAAGACTGGGGAACATGCATGTGGGGACTGTGTGTCCAAGTGAAAACTTGCTAATTTGGGAAAGATTTCACCTGACTATTTTTGTGAGAATTCACTTCAGGCTCCAACACCTAAGTGCCTGATTTTTTAAGAAATTTTTTAAGAAACTAAACTCTCCTCACAGCATGTTTATGAAATGTGAACAAATTATTATCCTTGCTGAGAAGTCTCCAGGTCAGATGCTGAGAGATGCCTGTACCTAAAGGAAATCAGTGGCATATGTCACTAAGCACCTTTAGGATTTAAAGCCCAAATGTCTGTCCAGGGTCTGATAGGAAATCCAGCAAAGTGCCCGAGTTGAACCCATGTGCACTAAGTCTCAACCCAGTGTATTAGACAAAATTCCTTTTTTTTTAACAGAAAAAAACCTTATCCCCTTAACTCCTTGAACTGCTTGAAAAATTTTGGTAAACATACGTAAACAGTTTTTGTAACAACTGATGCTGTGGCTTCATATTGCCCAGTTCATTCAAATCTGAACACATGACATAGCATACATAGGGATTTGTAGGCATAAAGGATATTATTACTCTTGCCATGCATTGCATTTGTGTTGTGATTTTCCTTAAATGTGCAGCATTGTTTTGTTAAGCAATCAGAATGCAAATATCACTGGCACAGCTAGAATACATTCAAGTGCCCAAGTACACAAAGAATGCAAACTGTGCAGTAAAGCACACAAAGCCCAACAAGCTCATTAGTACCATACTGCAGTGATTACAGAGCAAAGTGCCTTCTGAGGTGCTGTAGGCAGGCTATACAGTGGGAAAGCTTTGCAGTGTTTTAATGCAATGATATTTTTAATGCAATTGTGTGCTGCCACAGTGGTCATATTTCACCAGCATAAGCTGCTCTGGGAAAGAGGCACTATTCTCTGCTTGTACCTTGCCTAGGTATCATTCTTGATTAGCCATTAGGCATTGCATAATAGTCATGAGGATGAGGATAATAATTCTAAGGATAAGAGCTATGATCAGCCAGACCAAAGCCCCATCTAGCTCTTCCACATCCCTTTTCTAATAAAAGTCAGAAGTATATTTTTAAGCAAAAAACATGAGAAAACAGGCATGTATAGAGTGACTCCTTGCCTGGCATGGCCTTTGAGATTCCAGCAATCAGCATTACAGATGTGAAAACTGGAACTCCATGGGGATCCTTTAGCAGCTTGATTTGCTTCATGGTCTCTGTTGTAACTTAATGACTCAAAACCAGATAACCAACCGTTATTTGTCAGTGAACCCGCCTTCAACATCCCTGCCAGTACATGCACAGACATGCATATATACCCACACAAAGAAAAAACAACCATACACTGTCCTGTATATGCCACTTACCATCAAAACATGGTGCAGGTCTTCAGTATAGTGATTTGAAAAGTCTACTGAGAGAAAGGTTAAAGTTTTAAAGGAAAATCACTGTGTGACCGTCATGGTGTCAGAAACCATGTCAATCCTTCTTTGAGACAAAGGATGGACTAAAATGTCCTCTTCGTGCTCTTTCCTACACTGATTTTTTTTTTTTTTGTGAATTTACGATTATTCAGCTGCTAAAACAGCTAGAAAGTTCAGTTTTAATTAGTCTGAAATAAGAAAATTTCTTTCATTCTGCTTGAAAATGTAACACACATAGTGTTTCACCTAGTGGAACCACATGAAGACCTGTAAAAGCTGTGGTCATGTAGGGACCATAGCTCTTCAATAAGCCCTAGCCATAGCCTAGGAACTGAACAGCCATACATACATCTCCTGGCCATGAGTAGCACAGAAAGAGGCATGATTTATCTTAGCAAAAACATCTCTACATTATTCACTGAAAAAAGGTTGTGGGTCTGGTGGACATTTCCATGGAGCCTTCTTTCTGCACTGTAGGGTATTCTTAGCAACTGACCTTAGCAACTGATCTCAGCTTCCTCCTTTGCAGCAGGACCCAAGCAATAAATCAGACTGGTGTGCTGGAAAGAGAGAATTTAAGTATATAGGCAGGGATGGTGGTGAAGCAAACTGCAAAGTGTTCCATTAAACATATCACCTCAATGTCTGCCCTCAGAAATTCACGTCTCCAGGGTGATCTTCTCTTTTGAGAAGTGGTCCTTTTTGTAAGGCAGGAAGCATTAGGTATGCTCATATCTCAGTCAAAGAGTTTCCTACGCAGTGCCAACAGTTATTCAGCAGTACTCATTATGCAGGTGAGCTACATCACAGTGCTGCTACTCTGCAACACTCTGCAGATCTCTATGCACCATGTGCACAATGTCTGAAATACAAGCAAATTTATGCTGCACTCATCCTTTTTGTGGTTATTAGTGTCACTTAGTATCATCTTCCTCCAGCAAATTGACTCACCAAGCAAAATGCACAAGTGCACTTTAAAGCAGATCACATTAGAATGCCTACTTCTTCAGAAGAGCCAAGTGTCATTACTACTTTTCACAAGGAATAACTGCCTAAACTGTTTCACATTCTGCAGTGTATCAACAGTGCTCTTCCACCACTCAGTTTGCAGTTCAGAAGAGTGATGGAACTATCTCATTGTTCTACATGGAGAGATAAAATCTAGTGCTCACTTTATGCCTCTTTAAATATTAGGGTATTTGTTTCTGGAGTCTTGCCATCAAAATACGCAGTTATATATCACCTCTGATCATATTTCAGGAGTCAACAAGGCATTTGCATTAAAATTACTGTGTTTACTCAAAAAGCATATTAGAGGTTTCTCTCTCAACTCTACTGATTAGATGACATACCCCAACAGCACAGTTAATCCACAGTCAGGTGTAGACAAAAAGGACTAACGATGGCCAAGTGCTGATAGGATTTTACTTCCAAAATATTTTCACATTATTCACTAGCACTCTTTCTTCCTTTGTGTGTATTTTCTAGAAGGCAGATGGAGTATCAAAGAAATGCAAGGATGCAGACTCTTAAATGGTAAGATTATGACCAGAACCATGAAGTTGGAACCACAAACCAGAAAATAAAATATCAGAAAGAAGAATTCTGGCTAAGAAACAGAGCAAGAAGAGGTGCTACAGGTCAGAATTGAGAACAACCAGCAATTTCTAAGCTGAAGAGCAAAGTCAGAGCCCAGTAAAAATCCATATTATAAACTTAAAGCTGAGATGAGAAGCTGGCAGTGCTTGAGCTAGACAAACTATGGCCACTCAATGTCCAGGGATGAGAGTTAAATAAACTAGCAAATAACCAAAGGAATAAAGTTGTAGCCAGGGATTACATTACGCAACCACACATTGAGAGAACTTCTTATGCTTGATTGCTACAGCTCTGTCTACCCAGAATTTTATGTGGGTCACCAGCCTTCTGGGACACTGCCTGTGGTAGCCTGGTGGCTTTTTGCACTTTGCCCAGGAGCGCTTGTCAAGAGGATGTCAGGAAAACCACCAAAGCAGACATTGAGCTCAGACCTCAGTGACTTTTGAGAAGATGGACCGAACTTTGTGCTTTTAAAAATCCACCCCTTGTTCTCTGCAAAGAGGTGACATCTCACATGGTCTGTTATGTTTACAACTAGGAGTGTTTGGTGTTTCATGACCTCTTCTCACTCATTACCACTTCCCTTAATGCCATAGCAAAAGAAGGGTAATGATTCTTTTTTTTGCAATTGTAACTAAAATGTTACCAGAGCAGAAGATACCTGTTGGCCAAGGTGTTCATTATGCAACTGTATGCATATCACTGTGAATTGCATCGTCCATCTAGTTCAGTGATGCAGCACCAAGGTCACTGGGCAGTTTTAAGCTAATGATGCAACCATAAGTCTAATAAATGTGCTTGGTAATCACAGCAAATGTATTGTCATTGTCGCAGATGTTATTCTTTCAAAAGCACTTGGCAAACAACTAAAACACAGCCCTTGTGTTTGCTTTGACCTCTCCTAAGAATGCACCATCAGGAATGTTGAGGAGATGAGATTGTTTAAGAGGACAAGTCATGGCCTACAGCTACAGAATGGGTACTGCTTATGGCACTCTTGCAGTTTGCTTAGAATAAACAGGCATGAGGCTAACTGAACATGAATCAGTGAAATTTTGATAGAGAGTAGATTTTGGAAAGGAACATATCCATGAGTGGCAACAACACAGGTAGAGATCAATTTCTTATTACAATGATCTAGGCAGGTTGACATTAATTATGCAGTTGATTTTTGTAGCCATCGTGCTGCAGTAACCCATTACTTGCTGATCCAGTAGCCTTTTGTTATCTTTCAGGAAATACATTAACCAGTAAATGCATTGTGTCACCATGAGCTTTGTCATTATATGCAGTGATTCCCCACTGGGCTTATCAAATGCTGCAATTTCTGTTTCTTTGGAAGGATATACATAATCTCTCAGGCTGGATTCAACAGATGGTTCATATAATGCCCTGAAAAATGGCAATCTACTGTTCAGGACTTGTTGCAACTCCAGTATCTTGCACCCTATCATATATATGCATATCTCTATTTTTTCATATGTATATGGATATCATATATTCTTATGTACATCATGTATTCTTATCTGCCAGGCATGAAGAAGCCCACAATGGTCTGACCAATAAATATGGCCTTGACAATAAGGGAGAAAAAGGAAATTTAAAACTGGCACAATTTCTTGAATTCTTGCTTCATTTATACTGATTACTGATAGCAATAAAGATGAGTAATTCATCCTTACTGTAAAATTCACTTAAGATCATTCAGTGAACAGAAAATGCCAATATGTGAAGATGGCTCTTTAGCAAGGCGCTGAAATAAAGTGGTGGCAAGAGAGGTCTAAGTCAAGACACAAAGCTGTCTTTTCTCATTCTCAAATGACATAAACAACACAGTCATGAAATGAGGTCACTGTTTTGTATATAAGCCCTCTGTGGCTTGTAAGCTAAAAAACCTGGAAAAATATTATCCTTTGCTAATGGAGCTTTTTCACCAAGAAGCACAGCATGTGCCCAATTCAATGTGTCAGCAGCTTTCTGCTCTCAATTCAGCTTACCAACAGTTAAACCATTCAAGGTCATATTACAACCTGTGAGATATGACATGTGACAAGATGATTTTTGATAAAGAGAGGAACTTCGGTACTACAGAAGTGGCCAGGGAGAGGAGGTCTCTGGATGCAACCTGACATTTTGTCAGCAGCTGCTAGCCAGATATAAAGTTATTTTATTGCCCTTGCACAGTCAGCCACATGCTATAGTTTCCTCTCTCAGAATATGTTCACTTTCATACCCCCCTGCATTTAGTTGCAATAGAACAGCAAAATGTTTATATTACAGCAGAATGCTGCATGCTTTTTTCTAAGGGTGACCTTGAGTATGCCTGGCATACAACAAGTGCAGTGGAAGGCAGGCAAACACTTTTTATCCTACACCTCTGCCATACTTCCTGTGTCCAACATTTATATTACCCTTTGAACTAAAATAAAGGACCTCCATAAAAGCCGATTTTTGTGTGTAAATGCATATTCGGAATATTTCATGTGCACGCTATGAAGAACAAGAAACCAAAGACAGACTAAAAAACTTCACTCTCCAAATCCATAATTATTTTTCCCTTTATGAAGATTATTTGTGAGTCTAATGAATTTTTTTAGCTCTTTGGGATGGGAATCCTGAATTAAAAATCAGTATGTTACCCATTACTATTTTATAATCCTCTCTTTTGCATGTTGAAAGCAACAGTTTGCCAATCTTGTATTTAAACTACCATGGAAAAATATGAGGGAGTTAAATATGAGGGCCCAAGCAAGAGAAAATACAAGAAGGCTCTACATGGTGTTGGGAAAGTCTGTCCAAACAAGAGCTTTTTACCAAATATACGTTTTAAACTGATCTCAGATCAAAAGATCAAAACAACTTTTTTTTTTTCTTTTTTTATGAAGTAACAGTTTGTGATAGTGACCATAATATTTTTACATTTAGGAAGTACACACAAGAATAACAGGGTCAAAAGCACCACCATGGCTATGCTGACCTTCAGGAAGGAGAGCTGGGCAATAATGGGGAATCTTGTTTCAAAGAAGTGGAAGGACATATAAGACAATTAAACCCTCCCAGGCAGCAGAGACTCCTGAAGGACACCATACTGGGAGCACAGCACCAGCATGTACCACTTACAGGAAACACCTTGGGAACAGGTAAAAGGAACTTGGCACAGAAAAACAGTAAAGCAAGGGAAGTTACTGAGATTAAGGTCTTAGCATTCAAAATTATGAAGATGTGTCTCAGTGAAGAAAAGGAAGAAGTTACAAATTCTAAGAAAATACACAAAACTATAATTAGACAACCATTTGTTTTGCAAATGTGGTGGCAAAATTTCAAGGTAATTCCCCGTAAGTAATTTGACTTGTCTTTGACATCAAAAGACAAACTGATGGCTCAATTCACAGCTTCCCCTGCCATTTATATCATGCAGATCAGTATGAGAATGAACAGAAAGTGCTGCAGAATAGAGCCATTTTGTACTTGTTTTAGACAGTATGAATGATAATAGGAAATGTGGGACAAATAATCTAAATGTTTCTAAACCATCTTTTCTGAATTCTACAACTAGTGCAAACCACATGAATCTGTCCTCATTCAGACATGAGAATGCCATTAATGCATGGTAAATCAAAGTGCCTGATTTTTATATCCCATACCCTGCAGTCACTTGACATGTTTATCTGTGCCTTATTACTGTCAGATTTACTCCCTGATACAGCAGGGCCAAATTTGTCATGTTTACAATTGTTGATCTTCCAAATTCACACAATTCCCACTTACATGCAACTAGATCTTACCTAGTTATAGCCAGAATTTGCTCCAGGGTCATGCCTCCAATTTGGCCTCTCTGTTCCCATATTCATGGCCTTGCAGAAAAGAAATGGATAAATGCAGCATTTTTTCCATAAATGAGTTGTGATTTTTTTAGGAATTAGCAAAGTATACATTACCTTTTGTTTACTTCTCATGACCTCTAGTCTGAACTAATTCCGCTGGAATTCAGTAAAATGAATTCCAGAATGGCTTGCATAAGAGTTCTTTAAAAAAACCCCAAATATTACAGCAATGGGAAATATTTTTACCAAAGGCTCTTGCAATTCAGAAAGAGAGTCACTAGCTTGAGGACAAACTGATCATCTAATTCACCTCTGACCTGAAAAGGATTAGGAATACAATTACTTTTGTGTATCCTTGAGCAGCTTTGCTGTACTAAGCTTTTGCCAACGTGCTTGAAGCATCAGGACCCTCTGCCCCAGAATCACTGGCCCTCTGTCTAGGAAGAAATTATTTTGTAAACAATTCACCAGAGTTCAAAACAATCAATTGAGGATAATCAAAATCATAAGAATGTGCATCAAGAAGAAAGACACTATAAGATACTGAAGAAATAATCTGGTACCATTTATTTTCCTCAAACTTCCATTTATTTATTCTACTTACTTTTCCTAGCTCTTTCTACACCACCTTAATTTTCTCTTCTACTTCATACTTTGATTTTTTCATGTTGTCACTGCACCCACCTCCAATTTCTCTTGATGGCTTGATATTTCTAATACTGTATTTTAAAATAACATCTTGTGCATTCTGTGCTTTATTGTCATTATATAAAGGTTTGGTTCCCCTAAAATTAAAAAGAGCAATAGATTTTTGAGAGGCAGATAAAATTATAGAGATTTCTATTTTGCCTGTTCAAATACAGTTCTGCCTTTCAGGACACATTTTTAGGGGTTGCCTTTAGTTTTTGGGATGCTTTCCTGCAGATACAGCAGGCAGTGGTTTAGTGAAAATTTTAAAATATGTTACTGTGCATCAAAAACAATACAATGGTGTTTTAGACACTACCACCTCTTAAGAAAAAAAGAAAGAAGAAAAAAAAGACAACATTCCTAGGTTCCCTCTGTTGTATCAGCCTGTTCTGGCCAATTCTTCAATGTAACAAAAGAGGTTTACTCAGTCTTCTGTCAAAAAAAAAAAAAAAAACAAACCCAAACCCAAACATATAATTTATGGATATTAATTAGTAACTATATAAGATGGAAAGCTGAGGGGTTTTTTAAACAAATAAATACGCATTTTCACTTGATTTACTATGTCCATAATTGCCTTCTAGTTACTCTCTAGCATATGTATCATATTATAAATACCCAGGACAAGATTTTTTATTTTAATTATATTTTTATTTCTTTTTTTTCACCTTTACTGCCTTCTCAATACAATTTCTTTTCTTTAAGCTGTAAGACTGTCAAAACACCATTATTTTAAGGCCATCTACCTGTTAGCTTGATTTTTTTATTTCATTATCAGCCATTAGGAAAAAAAGAGTACGTCATAGAATCTAATTTTGTTAATGGAACTTAACACAACTCTAGGCAATCTGAAAATAAGTAAATAAGCCCTTGTCCCTCCAACAACTATAAACAGATTGTAAGACTACCAGAAAATACATCTCAGAAAACTGTTAGAAGTGCAAAAAGTCCATAAAGTAAAGCACATGGGTATGCAATCAGGAGCTGTTGTCCTTCCATAGCCAATGCAGACGTAAAAATTTTGGAGGCTGACAAACTGCACCATCCAATAATAAACAGGGCTAACACAGTTCCTGGGATACCCCTAGGAGAAAACAGAAAACACAAAAGAAACATGAGAGTCCACCTACTATTAAATGCAGCATCAAATCTTGCCAAACTCATCTCTGGCAGCATGTCGTTGATAGGTAACACCCAATGGAAGAACCAAGAACTAACTGGTATAATTGAAGTCAAGCATGAGAGCAAATTAAAATTGTAACCATAAACCGAAAAGTAATATGTTTACCCTGGATAAAAGTTTCATCAGAAGTACTGCTAAAAGGACTGTACATTTGCAAATAAATCTTCTGGGCCTCCAGTAGAGCAGCTGCTAAAGTTTGATATTAAATTTAGCCAAGTTCCTGTTTCAGCTAAAATCATCTTACAGGAATTTTTAAGTTCTAAAATGACACTACAGACCTACCTGGTGATCTGGAGGGGTTGCATTTTGTAACAGAGAACAGATTTTAAGCGTGCCTTGACACTCAGGAGAGGCTCTGAAAGACTCACACCAACTGAATGGGCAGAAAGATGTCCCAGGAAAAAGCTTGACTGGCCTTTTAAAAAAGGGAGCACACTGAGCACAAAGTAAGGCGCAGGAAAAGAACCACCAAGGAAGAATATTTTGCTTATCTTGGCATCCTTTTCTGCACACTGAAAGGACTGTGACTTTCCACCCCACCTCTTAGTGACAGCTGAGCCCTTTTGAAGTTATACTGTGCCCCCTTTCAGGAGCAGGGAGGCCTGGAGAACTGATGATTATGGGACTATAGTTAAAAGCCCACTGAATACTCCTGGCAGATTACAGAGGGCTCACTATTAAACCCTGTGGGAACAAAATCTTGCCAATAAATAATGTTTCACATATGTTTTATTTGCACTCTATTTGCAGCCTGCTTCTGTAAAATGCATGAGATCATGTGCATAATACACTGCTGAAGTACATAATGAGATAGCTACTTTACACACTTCTGCTGTGTCAGTCTCAAGGACCTTGACGAAGAATAGACCTCTGCCACTTCCTAAAGACCTTCCTGGTGCCCCACTCTTCCAAAGCATCAGCATAACAGAAGCAGAAAGGAAAAACAGACTGTGTATACATACTCAGGTAGATTCTTTTATCAAAAATTACCTCCACTAATATAATTATTGCAACTAAACCATGATGAGTAAAGCTGTCCTTATGTAATTGACTTAGTTTACTTAATGCATTCTCATCACATAAAATAGCTGATTTCTTAGCAATCCAGTCACCAGGCCTATAAGACACTTGGTGTTGTCAGCTCTTGGGCCTTTGAGGGAGGAAGAAAACAATTGATTTTACGGTGACTCAGCACCTCATTGTAACTTCAACAAGTTAAAAATAAAACATTAAAGACCCTGTGATTTAAAATCCTCAGTTTAAGTGTTTTTTAAACCTATATAGTGGCAATTAGGGAAATTCCACTGGACTTTGCAAAGCAAAGGTCTCTCCTCCAAGAAGAGATAATAAGTTGCTCACCTAAACAGTGAGCCAGAAATTCAGAGCTGGTATGGATGGATCTTTGAGCGAGTACCCATGCTGGCAGAGGGATGGGATGCAATGGGAACATACTGTGCAATGACAACTTTCAGCTAACATAATGACTCTTTAGGGGGCTATCACAGCGTGACACAATTTAGAGCTGTGGCTGCTCCGCCTTGCACTGAAGTCCAATGGCCTCTCACAGTTTGTTCCAGGAGTGGCAGAGAGCAGGACGGAAAGGTGGCATAAAAATCATATCAGAATCAAAAGGTACCACTGTGTGTCGCAGTTGGACATGAAGGAAGAGTTTGACTCCAGGTAGAAAATGAATCAGAAGGTTATTTTATTTTTCACACAGTCCCTTTTTATAACATGCTGTACTAAAGAATCATATAAATGGTTAGAAAAGACAACACTGTTGTCTTGCCTTCCAGCCTTCGAGTTCTTGGAGTCAGAAATTTCATGTAAACAAAGAAATGTTTACAGAATTCTTTATCTTGTTTACATTCCTTTCTGTGAAAGGACAATTGATGGACACTTTCTAAGACCAGTGGAATTGAAGAGGTTGAACCTCAGTCTTCCAATGTGGTCTCTTCTCTAGAAATCTCTATAAGTTGTAAGAAAAATTAAACTTCCTCTTTTCCCACTTCGACTCCGTGGTGATCACTGCGTCTCCCTTGTGACGGCTCTGTGTCACACAACACTTCTCTTCATTGGTTAAATAAGAGAAATTACATCTGTGAGAAAATTATTATGAGAAACCTAGAAGTGTTTATGAAAGACAGAAGGCTTATTTACTTTTTGCTGTCCTTGGAAGGAGTCTTTCTCTCATAGAAGAATCAGCCACTAATCAGGTTGAAAATTTCACAAACTCAGAAAATCAGACCCACAACTGTGCACTTACAAATACAGTCCTCAATCTAACAAGGTGTTAGTACTAAAAAGAATGGTTTAGCAGAGAGCTTTGTGTCTGGCATGTCCACGAGGGTCAAGTCCTCTAGCCTGGGAGAAGGGCAAAAAGCACGTCATGCTTACAGTGACCAAGAGGACTGGGACTATACTGGTGTGAGATTAAGGGATACATGTGAGTGGACTCTTTCCACTTCTCTTTCTCTCACATCCTGCAGATGCTGTCACCAAATGGGTCCTTTGCATCAACTGGGTCTAAGAATTCCTTTCTTCATGCTTACATTCATTTCCTTCACTGTTTAGTTAAGTAAGTAGCTTTACCACCCTGTTTGGGGATTTTATATTAAAGAATTGTTGCTTTCTTCAGGAAAAAAGTCTATGTTTCTCCCAGAAAAACAGACTAATAAATTTGGGTTCACACATGTTAACAACATAGATGGGCACAAACAAATCTAGTTCCATGCAAATTTGAGTAAGATCACTATTTTTCTTCTTGGTACTGTTCAGTAGCCCAAATGTTCCACATTTTGCTTTATTTAGTTACAGAGAAATAGCTAATCATGAAAATTGAAAATTATTAGATTACCATGTATCTTTGCCATAGATGAGTGCATTATCTTATGCATATTTTTGGTGAAAAATTCAGATTATTTCTTAGAACTTTGAAAAAGAATTTTTTTTATAAATACTTTTAAAAAATCATGAATGTATTGCTATTTCTTTTACATTAAAAATAATTTTTAAATTAAAAATAATGAAATGTATGTTGGATTTAAAAGTTGCCATTTATTTTAACAGCATGTTTTCAATGATTAACCTTGGTACTTGCTGTGTTCAAGCAGTTTCATATACCATATGAGGAAGGACTGCAGAACCCTGTCAAATAGGTACTTAATGTTATCAACTCATTTTAAAAATAGCAGTTCAATTTTGTAAAGCTATCACCTTTTAGTACTTATAGATTTTCAAAAGATGTGCTTTCTGTAAATTCACAGCATTTTACAAATGTGTGGTGTATGCTTGGGGATTTCATGTACAGAAAACTGTACCCTGCACAGTTGTAACAGCTGGTTTGGAATTCACCCCATCTGTCTTATGATTGTGTATCTGCACATTTTATTAGGCTGGATTATTAAACAGGTTAATCAAGAAAATATGGGAAATGTAGGAGAACAGAGAAAAAACAGCTTCTTCAGTGTCACTATTATCCATCTTATCACGGACAGCTCAGAAACACTTTAATACATAGAATATGGTCCTGTTAAGCCATTACAGCTCCATGGAAACATGCAACAAGAATTTTGCCAAAACTTCATTCCACCACATAATTTCCTTAAAAAAAAAATTTGTATCTATCCATCTCTATCTCTATCTCTATCTCTATCTCTATCTCTATCTCTATCTCTATCTCTATCTCTATCTCTCTATCTCTATCTCTATCTCTATCTCTATCTCTATCTCTATCTCTATCTCTATCTCTATCTCTATCTCTATCT
>VZUI01068468.1:0-11301 GCA_013401135.1 Cettia cetti | reverse complement strand
AGGGGCTGTTTGGGTTTGCTTCCCAGAGGAACCCCCTTCAGAGGTTTCCTCCCAAATTTACCCTAAACCAAGACAGAGCCTTAAATACAGGGAATTAGTAAACACAGGGGAAACACACCAAGAGATCAAGACAGAAGAGTCTGACTAAGAAATTCAAAGGAGAACAAAGAATTTTACATGGAAGTGCTGATTCAGAATATAAGGCAAATGAAAATGATTGTTCTGTAGATTTCATGATAGAAGCTAAAAAAATTCTATTTCATGGTAAAAAGAAATTAAGAATTCTTTAAGAAGAATAAACTAGAAAATGAAAGAAAAGGAAGAAAAATAAATGAGATTTTTTTTTCTTTACCCTTTTATTAAATGTGAACAAAAATGCTTCAAGGTGTGAGTTCTGGGTTTACTTTTCATTTTGCTTCTATTCTTTTACATAGCTTTTACTCTTTTCCATTGTTTTTTCCAAACAGCTGAAGAAGAATACCTCTGTGTATCAGGAAATAGCAGGGAGAAATCCTTGTAAAACTGTACTAACATTAATTATTCAACATGTGGTCATATTTGTAGCAATCATTACCTCCTGTGTTTATAGCCCATGCAGAATCTCAGGACCTGATGCACTTTCTGGAATCAAAGAACAGAAATACCTTGTCTGGCTTTCTAAATCTTGAACCAGATGATGTAATTTCCTTCAAGTATTGAAACAGATTAAATCACTCCTCTAAAATATCCTGAATAGAAGGAATTATCACAAAGGCATTAATTTTGCCTTTTGGAAATACAAAAAACTGTAGGAAAATTCATGTTTTAGTGAGCTACTTGATATTCAGGCTCCTAGGATAGACAATTTAACTAGACTATGATACTTTATTGGCAAAAACTTGGGACATTACCATTTTAGCATTCTTTCTGCCTCTCTCAAGATGATGGCAGGTCACTTCTTTATTTGCACTAGTGGTGATTTGAATTCTGATATTTTATATTTGGCTGAGAAAGGGTATCATGGAATAGATTACATATATAGAAATTTGAACTCAATTTCTCTTTTGTCTGCCCTACTAAATTGTTTGGCTCCTCATTGAATAAGTGATTTACTTTTTATTCCACACACATTTTGGTACTGTATCTTCCTCGCAAACAAGATGGTGCTTAGTGCAATCTAAGATGAAGAGCTGTGACACGACTGTCACATCATTTACAAAGCAGAGTAAGTAGGGGAGTAAGTTCATTAAGACATGAGTAGTTGCTGCTCAATGTTTGGAGGGATAAAATACACTTTCTCCCACACTGTGGGATCACTCGCAACCAAAATAATCTCATCAGTATGCAGATTATATGCAGATTATGCACACTGTATTTTCATGATCCTTGATTTCTTCTTGCTATTGCTGATAAAAATGATTTTCCAGAAACTAAAGAACGGAAGTAGAAACAAGTTGATTTCTTTCCCTCCTTTTTTTTCCTGATTTTTTCCCTTAGCATATTTTCTGCATCTGCATAATATCTGCAAACTTTATTACTTTTGAGCATGTTTCACCCACTTTTCCTTAAGTATTTGGGTTTTTTTAAAAAATCACAGACCTAAAAATCTATGCATTTTGGAAGGTTTCTTCTATATTGAAAGTCTAAGCATAGATTTATAAGGTTTACCCACATAAACCCTTGCGCATAAAAGAGGGTGAGAGCCTCTGACCTTTAATTCATTGGTTAAGATTACAGAGTTCCTCTGTAACCAGGTGCTTTCCCTTCTTCATCTCCAAAATATTTTCAGGAATACTTTGAAAGTTTGAAGTGCACTTATAAAAACTTGTCATTTCAGGAAAAGTCTAAAGCAAGTGGCAGAGCTGCTCTGGGATTTGTCTTTATTAAAAATGAATGGGGTTTCTATTATTATTGTTGTTATTATTATTATTATTATTAGTAGTAGTAGTAGTAGTAGTAGTGTTATTATTATTGTTGTTGTCAAAAATGTGCTAACTCTGAAGAGCCTCCCACTTTCAGAGGGATGACAGCAACTCAAAACTTGTCACTAAGAGCCAGCCCTTTCCCACTTGTGATGGTCTGTGAGGTTCTTTATATGGAGCCACCATAAGTTTTAATCCAGAAAAGGAATAGTTTTGTTGGGAGGTACTTATTTAAAAATACGGGGCAGAAAAAAATGCAGGTAATTTTTAAACAAATAGTTGACAGGTAGAGTTAGGCTGTGTATTTAGTGCAAGTTTAATTCCTGAATGAGAGACACAAAGGCCACAGCACCACAGCAGCTGAAAACCCTCAAGGTTTTGACCTCCTGCCCCCAACTTTTTCTTGACTTTTTTGCCATGTCATAGAGAAAGAATTTGTTTCCTAATTTACATGGTCAAGTGACCATGTAAAGCACAGCCACTTGCATTTTAGGAACAAAAATGGTGGGTTTTCCAATATTTAAGTGGTCAACTCTGATAACATCCAAAGCCACAAAGAGCAATACAGAGGGTCATTTCTGTATGAGCAGTGTTTATATAGAAGCAGAATTAACTCTTCAGGATTATGTTGTTTGGCTTTGTTGGTTCTAGTGAATCTGGAATGAGGGTTGTATGATTTCTCACAACATAAATCTCCCTCTAAACTTTATATTTTGCACCATTTATTTTAATGGTGTTTATTTTTGAATGAAAAAAATGTTGAAAAAATAAACTGGAAAGGCATCAAAAAAGCCACTGTTTGTTTTTTCAAGTGTGCTTT
Source organism: Cettia cetti (assembly GCA_013401135.1). NCBI lineage: Eukaryota > Metazoa > Chordata > Aves > Passeriformes > Sylviidae > Cettia > Cettia cetti. The sequence continues at coordinate 8,580 of VZUI01068468.1, read as the reverse complement.
TTCCTAGAACAGAAGAAACATTCTAAACCAGAGATTTTTAGGTCTTTTATTTTAAAGAAAAAAAGTCCAATAGTTAAAGAAAAGTGGATGAAACATGCTCAAAAGTAATAAGGTTTGCAGAGATGTTTCAGCAGGTGCCCCGCTGATAAGCTGCAGCATAAAGTCTTAAAAGGTCATTTGTAATTCATACATAGACCTATATCAGTGCTGTCTGTACTTTAAAAGGTTGTGTGCAACAAGGCAGAAGAAGAAATTATTTCAATCTTCTAAATATTGTTCTGGCAGAACCTTCTGAGACAAAAAAAGTTAATTTAGCTCCTGCGCCACCCAGAACATTCTGTTGCTGCAATTATTTGCATATTTTACACAGTCATGTGACAAACTATTTAAAATATAGAGAATCATCAACAATAGATTTCCATGCTATAGGAAAGACCTATAGAGAAAAAAGCAGGTAATTTGAATTTCTACTGAAAATGTCTGCACAGATAGGTTCTGTTATTCTGTTGAAAATGAGTGTACTTCAAGGATAATAATTTTTTTGTTTGTTTCATTTAAATAGTCAATGGGTGTAAGAGTCATAAGCATCTACCCAATGCAAGCAAATTATCTGGACATCCTAAACTAGAGGTAGAGAAAAATTAGGGAGAGAGAGGCAGAAATAGAGCCTGAAAATGTGTAAGAGCTGGTCCCATTCCCAGCATGAAACCACCCAGCTTTCAAACAGGGCTTACTGGCACCTGAGCTCTGATGTGCCATTTTGGCAGCAGAATGGAAAACAAGCTCCTTGCCACCAGAAATGCTGCTTTTGTTGGTGGTATATGAGAGTGGCAGCCATGAAAAGCTTTTGTGCTGGCTCTCCACACCATAATTTGCCATTAAGAAATGAAATTTTAAGTAGACAGCCAGGCTTTGTCCAGCTGATTAGGCTGTGGACAGAACGTTTCCTGTTATATGACATAAATTACTAAAATGTTGCCTGGATTAAATAAAAAAAAAAATATATATTCTTAGTCATGCACTAGTGAGTTTTAAAGAATGCAAATTTGCAACCTTGGTAAAAATGCTCACCATATTTCATTTAATATGATAATGTGGCTACATTACTTTTTAATTTAATTATACTTTGCTAAAAACTTGACAACTAAAATTCTAATTTTATAGGGAGCCATTTCACAATGCAAGAAGTCATAAGTGATCAACTAATTGGAGGAGCTTTCTGAATGTCAAGCATTATGTAAGTGAAAGTCCTAGCCTATTTAACCTGCTCTTCTAATGTAATTTTGTGAACCGTGTCCAGAGAGTTTAGTAGAGTATGCTGAGATACTGCAGTGATATGGAGAGTAAGATTTCTCCAATGAGAATTCTTATGTTCTTTCTCCTGCCTTTAGTGTTTGTTACACTAGCCTTGAAAAATCATTAAAACCCACTCTTCCATACAACTTTAAAACTGTGTTTACTGTTTTATTCAGTGGAGCTTCTTTTAATACAAAGGAAGCTATTATTTAAAACTTGAAAATATGTGAATCTAATAATTTTGCAATTCTGGTGGCATTAAATTTCCCACTTGTGTTTCTTTCTTTGTCTCTCCCATTCAATCTGGACCAGTAAATGACTGTGTTAGTTTTTTCTGTCCTTTTCCCCAAGTCTGCCTTTCAGCTAAGAGCTCTCTGTATGATTGAACAATAAAGTAACAAACTCATTCTTTGAAGTATGGCTTTTTTTCAGCTGCAGTTTCAATCCAATTATTCATATTTGAGACATTAGGCAAGTGTGCCCTTGAGTTGCAGTTTATTAATATAATTATTATAATGCTGATTACATTATGTAAGATTTCCTCTCTAAGTGGGACCCTAATAATAGGACATATATATTTCTTTTTAAAAGTATTTACTTGAGTTGTTTGACTTATTCCAAAAATGTTAAGCATTTGGTTGTTTGCAGCAGTTCAGGAAAGAATTTAAGAGTTTAAGTGGTCATTCATTAAATTAAATTAAAAAAAAATCTTCTATGGTTATTAAAGCAGTAAACCTCTGACTGTTCATCTGTTAGAGGCAGTTACAGTCCCATTGCCTTTAAATAGAGTGGAATATTTTCTGCACCTTAAAAAGTCAGAGTTTAATTTACCCCCAGGACATTTTACTTCATGAAATCAGCAGGCAATCACAGGAGAGCAACATCTGAAGTTGTGGTCTAAGCTTTCTTTGTAAAGTTGATTCAAGCCTTGATTTCCATGGCTAAATGTGACAAAAGTAACGATTTTGTTATTCTTTTTACCTAACTGCCTCCAAAGCTCAATACCTTTTCCCATCTCCTCCATCCCTCCAGGTTTTGGCCACATTTCCTCATGAGTTCTGTTCTTTGAATGCCTCTGTTCACCTCTGGATATGAAGGGAAAATCTGAAGATTTGTACTCCTGTAACTTCATTATGGTCACCTTTTAAGTCTCAGCAAGAACAACATGGGGAAGCTGAATTTAAAAGAAGCTGAAACTCCAAATTGTAAACATATAGATAATTCATGAAAACACAATAAAGTCATTACCTACCCATCATCAGCAGTCACAAAGTGTTTGGCATTATTCTGTCTCAAGTAACATGTAGGTCTAAAGTTTGTCCTTCCTGTTACTGTGACAATGTAATACAATAGAGCAATGAGATTACTTGTCCTCCTGTAAATAATAATGGGAATAAATTTGCTTTTATAAATGCTCTAAATTTCTTTGGCTCCAGAATACTCAACCTCAAAGGTTAAAGATAACTCTTTAATTGAATTTTCAATTTGCAATGAAATATAAAAAGATTTTGTACTTGGAAGAGATTCAACTCAGTCTTTAACTGTAAAAGGTTAAGCTATACAGAAAGGCAATATTTCCTGGTAGCTTTCTTCGGCATGAATTTGGAGAGAAAGCAAATCCTGAAACCACCACAAAATTCTTCTCCTCAGCAGAATTTTCTTACTGAAATTTTTATAGATGTGTGTGAGATATTTGGGAATATAAGAACCTTTTACTTCTACCAGGGAAGACTTGTGTTGACCTATAAATCACAGATATTTACTTAAAATTATGAAATTATTCCCTTCCCTTCCCTTCCCAGAACTTCCCTTCCCAGAACTTCCCTTCCCCTCCCTCTCCCTTCCCCTTCTCCTCCCCCTCCCTTTTTCCTTTTATTGAATGGCAGCTGAAAGCAATTTTCTTGTAACCTTATTGATGTTTTCTGTTAGACAAGGATGTATTTACAGGAGAGATCATCTTAGAGATATAACCTAGGTGGCACAAATTTCAGTAGCAATTTTGAATTTTTGTGGATGATTGGTGGATTATTATATAATTCACTGTAAGCAGTGTGTGTAGTTGTTACTATCTTTAAAAAAATAGGCCTTTAAAATAGACATAGTCTTTTTTATCTTTGGAAAAGTTTATGCTTTAGATGTTAATTTTTTATTTTAGTTTTTATTAATTTTTAGAGTTTAAATATGTCGCACACAAGTTTTAAACAGGTAGGTGTTTAAATCAGCTGAATATACAGTTGACTCTTTAAAAATTTGTGTTAACAAGAATTATGAATAATTGTGTGCATGTACTTCATTTACTTCCCCAAATTTTCCAAGTTAGTTTTGTGGCAAACTGATCAGGTCCTTCAATTCTGATCCTGGCTTTTTTAACAACAGTAGTGTAGAAAAGGGATAACAGCAATGCTGGGGGTCTTAGGGGTCTTTTCCAACCCAAATGGCTCTGTGAGTCTCTGATCCTATGCTCATAACCATGAAGGAGGAAGTTCTAAACAAAATAAAACTGTTGGGATCCTCATTTATTAACATAAAAATGACTCTGATGACAAAAAGACTAAGTATGACATTTTTCCACTGCATGTACAACTACAAAGATGCACAAAATCAGCCAAACCAATCTTTATGGTTTTGGTGAGCAAAATTAATAAGAGATGAATATACAGTAAACCCATAATTTAATGAGTGATAAAAGTAATCCCTCTATAAATACATATAAATATTAATATTTGGCCATGAATAGAACACTTGATTTGGTGAATCTTTCTGGTCCTCAGTCTTGCTGGAAAAAAGATGATCCTTCTCATTTTTTAGTATTCAATACTATGGGGAAATTAATATGATTTTATGTTTTCTTTTACAGGATCCTGAAAGCCATGGAAGATTTGCTTTCAAACTATGCCAGTTTCTCCACATGTGTGCCTTAAATAATCCCCACTTAATGATTTCTTTAGAAGGTGCCTGTAGCTATTCAATATTTACCTGTTTTACCTGCCAGGTTAAAGTGTTTTTGAGACCTCAACCTCGACTGTTGTTAATTATTGAAACAAATGGATTAAATGAAGCTGGCAACTGTGATGAGCATATTAATGCTTGTGTTTGCAGGAGAATTCAGAATATGCAGTAACTATAACTTAGTTAAATGTTCAATGAATAGCATGTTAATTACATCACATACTTCTTCTGTGCTGTAAAACTTGAATGCTCACACAGAGCATTTGAAAGAGAAATCTCAGTGTTCTCACATAACTTTATTTCCTACTGTGTTAATTTTTTCCCCATCTTTGGGCACTTTCATTACCTCTTTCAGTAAAAGGAGTTTTTTCAATTCTCACTAGTAGTTATGGGTTTTGGACATTACTACCCCATTATATTTTGGGGCAATTTTATTTTGGGGCAATTTTATTTTGGGGCAATTATGGGGCAAAAGCTGGAAAATGAGAGATGAAAAAACATTTTGTTATGCAGTGACAGCTTGTTGAGATACACCACAAAACTTTGTTTTTAGGTGAATCTTAATAGCAAAAGACCTAAAAATTCTGAATTACAAATTATTTTTCAGGCCTAAATATTTTAAGCATTCCCCTCAGACTTCTCTCTTGGCCATCCACAGTATCGTGCAGCTTTAGCATAGCCCGCCTTTCTTGGTAAAAGGAAGAAATAGTGAACTGCCATTAGAAAAGATTTGTGTGTCAAGAAACAGACACTTTAACAAGTGTGTTACTCAGCCTTGATTTCCGCCCCCCTCCCCTCCTTCCCCCCCCCCTCCCCTGCAACATTTCAGCTCTGGGTCCAGGAAAGCAATGGAAAAACATTCAAGAGGTTCTTATCTTGACCAAATTAATTTTCTTGACGTGACACAAAATGTAATCAACTTTAATACATAACTTGAAAGGTTAGCTTGAAGGATTAGAGCAGTTTGATTGTGAAGTGTGCCTAGAAATCTTGATCTGAGAGAGGATGATGAATTCCTTCAAATTATTACTGGAGCAATAAAAAGCACAAGGTTGAAATGTTTGAAAATTAGGTGTGCTCACATAATTTCCAACTCATTGGTTTCCCATCTAGACAGGGAGAAAATGGCCTGGGGAATTCTTTGAGGACGTGAATCATGAAAAACCTTCATCTAAAGGCTGCTATGGGTTCAGCTCTCTGAAGAATTCGTTATTGAATTCCCCTGAGGAAATTCAAAGGCCTCTGTGGTGCTTCAGGATATGCCTTCAGATGGTAGGGAAAGTTCATCCAAGTAGATGAATTCCCACAAAACTGAACTTTTCACCCAGATTATTGTGGAGGTTTTGGTGCTCTGATGCAGGACAATGCAGGATTCTCTGGGACATGTCCAAGAGCAGAGCATCCCTTGGAGTGTAGAGCAAGATGGTGGGGAAAGTTTATCCAGATGAAATGAGAAAAAATTCTCTTTTTGTCTCTTTGCAAAACATTGATCTTTTTAAGCCACAGAAAGGAACACAAATGTCTCATTAACCAAATCCTTTCTTTTTGGTGTCTTACTGCTCTTTGATTCTATCTAAACCCAGCACTGCCTAAGTATAGATATAAAGATGTTAAAAAAGATGCTGAGGAATATTGGTTAAAACCCTGTCATATTTGTGATTTAATCTTCTAGGAAAAACTTATTTGTTTCCAAATATCTAATTAATTATCTTCTCTTAAAACCTCAAAAGTGAAAGGTAAATTTAAATGAGAATGCATTATCTTCAACAAAAATACTTATTTACTTTTTTTTTTGCACCTGCCATGGCAGAGGTATTTTTTCCTGGTTTTACCAACAGGCTCAGTGGTAGAAGTCATGCTATCGCTTCCAAAACTGCAATGAAATTCTGATGCTGAGAGTCTCACTGTGATTTATTTTACATCGAAGAGAAGTTAAGTAACATATTTTTTTCTTTTTAATTTGGGATAAGAAGGATATGCACACCAAGCTAAAACTCTGGGTAGCAGAGCCTTTCCCTCCCACACATCTGCAACAGCTGTGAAAAACTAAATAGGCGCAGTAAGGCAAAAAAATCTTGGAAGAAATTAGGAATTTAGAATTAAGAAATAATTTTTCCTTTCAGAGAGAGTGAATATTTTGTGCTCTTGGGAACTTCTTATCTGATGTTCAGCATTACCTCAACATTGCTGTCAGCTGAAAGCAGGGTGAGGAGCTATGTTCAGTCAACTGCTTCCCCAGAGAAAATATTTTGGGGTACTGCTGAGCACAACTCATTAGTGAGATGAAAGAATGTTATCATCATTCATTCAAATTAAGAACCAGAGAGGTTCTGGTTCTTAATTTGAATGAAAAATTTGAGTGAAAAATTAATATATGTGTCCTATGCATAACTACATGTATGACTAGACTCCCTTTCCTGAATAGTAAAGGGTAGCAGTATTTCCTCTCATCCTCCAAAGTGCCCTGAGTCACAGGGTTAACAACCAACCTCACATCTTGAAAATGGTGCCTCCAGCAGGTTGCCAAGACACATTCAATATATAGAGTGAGCAAATTAAAGCTTAATATCTGCACTTTGTAAAAAGAAAGAGGATTCCTATCAAGGGCCATGATGTTTTTCAGATACAGTTTCTAAGGAAATAGTTTCAGCTAATGGATAATGATCTAATTCTGATGAACTGTGAAGATACTTTTTAAGTCCTTTGTGTATCCCGATGCAAATGCATGAAATCAGCAGATTCCATTATCTCGGACTAAGAGATTACACAAGCAAGAAAAAAATAAAAGCAAAAAGTTAATATGCTAGGAAGTCAGACAAAATTTGAAACTTCCTGTTATGTCCTCCATCTATAAAACTTTGGAGTTTCAAATTAATTTGCATTAATTAATGGGCATAAGGCTCAGCAGAGAGAGATCCAAGTTAAAAATCTTGGATCTCTGTCTCCAATTTAAAAATACGAATCTGAACAGAAAGGAGAAGATTATGATGCATCAAAATACCTAAGCACTTCCTTTTTTTCTTCAGTATAAAAATACAGAGCCTCCTTGGCATCCTTCAATCTGTCCAACACCTCAAGGTCATGTGCAATATGGAATAGATACTGCTTTTTTAAAAGCAACAGTACGGTATGATCACACCCGTTGGAAATAAGATTGATGTTGTCAAAACTGCAAGCCTGAAGAATCTTGTGCTGTTATAAGTATTGGATTTATCTGTCATCTGGAGAAAACGAAAACTCAATATTGGCCACACAGGTTCCAAATGTATCCATGTGTTGCTCTGTTTTTCAGCCTTCTGATTTTTCATTCTTGTAGAGTTTCTCACAGATTTTCATATAAACAAAGCAATGTTTCTGTAACTGTCTATATTGTTTACAGTCTTCTCTTTAGAAAGAAGAATTGATGAACTCTTTCTCAGACCAGCAGAACTGAAGAGGTTGAACTTCAGTCTTCCAATGTGGTCTCATTTCTAGAAATCTATATAAACTGAAAATAAAAATTAAACTTCCTCTTTTCCCACTTTGACTCTGCTGTGGTGTCTGCATCTCTCTAGTTATGGTAGGGCATCATCCATGCTTTTAATTTTGAAGAACCAGGGGTACAGAGTATATGAACTTAGAGGGAAAGATTTGTCTATGCGCTATATATGCTAATCAACTGTGAGAACTGCAATGAAATTTTCAGATGTCTTCAATTTACACAGGTACATTTTGAAGAAGAAAAGCTGCTTTCACCCTTTAGATTGACAGACAATTGCAGCTGAGAGTGGAAGTACAAGAAGACCGCTGTCTGCTAAACTAAATCACAGAATCATAGAATTGTTGGGTTGGAAAGAACCTCTGGAGTCGATCCAGTCCGACCTCTGGCCTAGGCAGGGTCACCTGGAGCAGATGACACAGAAATGTGTCCTGGTGTTGTTTAAATGTCTCCAGAGATGAAAACGCCATGACAAGTTCAGCTCCCGCAGTCTCAGCCCAGCACAGAGATGCTCCAGACCCCAAATCCTCTCTGTGACCTCCCCTGCACCCTCTCCAGCAGCTCCTGGTGTCTCCTGTCCTGAGGAGCCCAGGACTGGACCCAGCACTGCAGAGGTGCCTCAGCTGGGCAGGGCAGAGGGGCAGGATCCCCTCCCTGACCTGCTGCCCACTCTCTTCCCTCTGCTGCCCAGGCTCCCCCTGGCCCTCCTGGCCCCAGGACACTCTGTCAGCTCATGGTCACTTTGTCCCCCAGCAGCACCCACAGGTGCCCCCCAGGCTGTGCTGGCGCTGGGGGTTGTTCCTGCCCCGGGAGAGGACCTGCCTGTGCCCTTATGGGAAGAACCTCCCTGGGTTTCT
>VZUI01068464.1:0-10072 GCA_013401135.1 Cettia cetti | reverse complement strand
TCATCATCATCATCATCATCATCATCATCATCATCATCATCATCATCATCATCATCATCATCATCATCATCATCCTCTCCCTGTCCCCAGACAGGCCTGCCTGCTCTCTTGCCATGCACACGTTTCTGTGTTCGACGAACATGAAACACACTTTGCAAGCCAGAACAAATCCCTTTAGCCTCCTTTCCTCCAGCAGTATTTCTAGGAATGGCACAGAGAAATGTTTGAGGGGTTTTCTCTGCTGCTGTTTCCATCACAGACCCACCCACAGCTGTGCCACAGCTGGGGAGTGGGTCAGTATCTCACCAGCACCTCGAGAGAGCTGAGCTGGAAATGGCTTTGGAACTTCCCAGCAACGTTCTCAGAGCCTCAGCTGCTCTGCCTCAGAAAAGATATCTCCCAGACTGCAGGTGCTGCTTCAGAACATCCACGGAAATGTAGACAAGCTTTAAGCATTATGTTTAAAGGAAATATTCAGCTGTTAAATGCCTCAGCTGTCTACCTCTCTGCAGAGAAGGATGGAAATTTCTGAGTCTAGGCAGTTTCCAAAAAAAGGCAAATTTCTGTCTGGCACTGTTACTGTCGAGATCTAAGAAATATTTCTCTTCCTCTGAGATCTGGTAAACTCAATCCAGGAGAGAATTTAATCCTGCACTAATTTTAATTTTGGCACAGCATGACAGACCCTGCACCTCTACCTTTCAGCTCCCTAGAAGCTTTTACTTGTAGCCATGTCACAGAAATGTGGGAAAAAGCTGTAAATCAGGCATGGCACTGGAGGTGATGGGGTCTTGCTTCCCATAACTCTGGATAAAAAAGCTCCAGCCAGGCAGAACAACACTGCAGGGGTGTTGGTATAGCTGCCACACAGTGGTGTGGAAGAGGGAACCAAAAAGGCAAAACTCAGAGCAGTCTGGTGCCAATTCTGGCAGTAGAGCTCCCACAGCTCTGTGCCATCGTCTGTCAGTCTCTGCCACTTACTTTTGCTGTACAGCTGTGGCAAGAAAAGCCAGCAATTCATCGTGTGCAGTTCCTGATTTTTTTAGAGCTACAGGTTAGATTTATATAGACTAAATATTGATAGATCCTATATATTTCCTCAAGGAGAGCAAATGCCTTTGAGATCCTGAATGAATGTTTAGGACCAAAGTTGTGAGGCTGCACAGACCATGCATGGCACGTTATTGAGGTAAGATCTTACAGGAAAAAATCCTCCAAACTGTGTGAAAACAAACTTCTTAATTGGTGAAAACCACCGTTGGGAAACATCCCAGGCAGCTGTTCTTTATCTGGAGCCCTGCCAAATATTATATATGTATCAGCTTTGAGCTGAGAACAAGTGTAATGAATTCCTGCCAAGAGGGTAATGGTTTTGAGTTATAAGCACCTAAAAATAGTCATATATAATGAAATTGCCTCCTCAGCCATAACAGGCATAAAGGTACAATGCACCAGGTCCCCCCAAAGCTGGTGGGGCCCTGCATCCCTCCGAGCCAGGGCATCACTGGCACAGTGTCTCCCCTCACCTGTGCTCCCCAGGCTGGAAACCATCCCAGGGCAGGGCAGCCAGGCTCCACAGGGCACCCACGGCCAGGGCAGCAGCGTTTGCAGCACCAGTTCCACTGGGACAGCACAGGGTGATAATTCCTAAACATTACCCTTTCCACACACACAGAAAGCTCAGTCTTAATCTCATAACATTTGCAAGGAAATCTCTTTAATCAGTAATGAAAGCCAAACATTATCCTGCCTTTATTGACCTGCAATAACAGAACACTGCTGCTACATCTCCCCTGTGCCTCTGCACAGGTTCATTTGACTTGATCTGTGGTTGGTGTTTATTCTTAGCTCACAAAGCTCAAAGAGTTTATATTATTGATTTGCTGTATTTCAGGTTCAATCCCTTGGTGCCCCCCTCCCTGAATGAATTAAGTCAGAAAGAGTTAACACCTTTACTTCCAAGACACAAACTTGATGGGGGTTTATACAGCCCCCACATCACTCTGCCAGTGCTCAGCACATTAACTGGGAAGTGCCAAACGCTGCAGCAATATTGATATTTGCAGCAGCAGAAGTATTCACAAATGGGAATTTGCTCCCAGCAAAGGAAAAAGTGATGAGTTCAGGAGAGTGAAAAGGCACAGCAGAGAAATGCACCAGGCTGGGAATAGCCCTTCCCTTCCTGATGGCCACACACTGGGCTGTCAGCCTGTGTGCACTGCAGCCTCTGCAGCACCACACCCAGGTCCTGCTTTCCAGGGCCTTTTCCATCCATCTCTTTATTCCCTGTACACTGGACCCACAGGCTGGGAGCGCCTGGGGGCAGGGGCTGTCACTTTATCTGGTGGTTCCGTGACATTTACTCACCATCCCTCAGTGCAAGGACTAAAGAGCATCAGCTGAAGGTAGCAATGGGAAGTTCAAAGCCAAGGAAACCCAGCAGAGCAGTGTGCAGTCACCACTCCCCTGAGAGATCATGGCACAAGCATTTCCCTTGGGCTTTCTGCACTGGGTGAGTCTTTTCAAAAGCATCCACCTCCTCCTCAGAAGTGGCTTTACCCAGTGTTTATTTTCAGATTAGAGGAACCCAAAGCCACAATAAATACTATATGACTTCCACATTAATTTTCTCTCCATATGTTGCATCCCTGAGGACATGACAAGAGGAGCTTCAAGAAGATTTAGTAAGTGGCACAAAGAGGGTAAGAACAGACTGGACCACATCCTCATCTGGAGAAACTATGGAACAATTTTCCCAGGTCTGTCAGTTGCATGAAAATGTTATTTCTCTCACTCCTGAGAGCATCAAGCCCCAGTTTGGGGCAGGGCTGCCTGTTGCAGCCACAGGAGCTTCTGAAAACTGCACTGATCAGAGCCAGCTGGGAGAGGGCATACAGAGATACCAATGACTACCTTTATTTTCCCTTCCTTGGAAACTTTTCCAGTGAATTTGAGCTAAAAACTTGCCTTACTGAGTGTGACTACACCCATCAAAGCCACTGCTGTGCACCCTAGGGAGCACTGGCCTTCCCACCTCCTGGAGACCAGCACCAGGGCCCCATGCCAAAGCCACCTCTGTAATCAGACAGGCTGTAGCCTTTCAAAGGCATTCTGGTGTAAAAATACACCTTAACAAGAAAATACAGGTGAAAAAGCAAGATATTGTGCTAAAATATGGAGGCCAGGAACAGAAGAAATGTCTAGAGTGCATCCAGGAGATCCTGGCTTCAATAGCAGGAACCTTGAAACCTACTCCAGTGGCTCATGTGCCACCGATGTTAACCATTAACCCCTTTTTTCCATGCACAAGGCTTAAGCAGAGTGTCTGCTGGCTCCATAATCTCAGCATCACCCCTCCCTGCCAGGTGCCCTGGGGCATTTCACATTTGGCTCAGCCCTTCTCAGTTTCTTACAGTCAAGAGAGGCTGTGTGCAAACATGAATAACCAGCCTCTGCATTAATGCAGTTGCCTAGGTAAGGGTTTTTCAGAAAGGTTTGTGCTGGGGCTGCGTGCCCAGCAACAGCAAATTTATAGTGACCACAGCGTGACAGAGCACTAAAATATTAAAGTCTTTGTATTGTGATTGTACTTGTGGATTGCTCAGCTGGCTCTGAAAAGTAGCTATGACTCCATAAATAGTAAGTACTTTATAATTTCTTGCCTGCTTTAAACAGGCTGCTGCATTTCAATCATGATTCAGAGTAAATCAAATTCCATGTGAGGTATGGTAGAAATGTTGTGTGCACCAGAGGTGCACCCTGAGCTTGTATAAATCAGCACAGCTCCTCTGATGTCTGAGTAAAGGATGCCAGTTTCTGCCAGATGCAGTCTGCAGGGCAGCATTAGCATTGTGCAAGACTGAGATACAAATAAATAAGCATCGAGCACCAAAATATTCACTGTGGCCCTGACTCTCTTCCTGAGATCCACTCAAAGCAGCTCTGTGATAGTGCTGTGACATCATCCACTCCTATAAAAATATTAGAAGTGTTATTTAGAACTACTTAATATTTGCCATAAATCTCCATGCTATGTAACAGTACATTTTGTTTAGGAATATTACCTGGAAATTAGAAACCCAGTGAGCCATTGATTTTTAAATGCCATGGGTCCAGAATTTCTTCACAACAGGATGCAAATAAACTCAAAGTAAATTAGTGCTTACCAGAGGGGAAAAGAGAACAGGATCTATATCCTAGGCAGCATTAGAAAACAAAAGATTAATGAAACTCTCACTTGAGAACTCTAATGGCCAAGGAACTAAAAAATGTACCCGCAAAAGGTAATATTAATTGAGGAGCTGTGGGGAAATACACAGCTGGTGCAGCACAAATATATTTCCCTGCTGTCTGCAGCACTAGAGCTTGCTGTGCACACCCTGTGTTTCTGTGAGCTGGGTTAGAGCTGTCTTTTCAATGCACAGTTCCAGTGTCCCGGGTCAGAGGAGACACAAACTCCTCCTGCCTGGCATTCCACACATTTTCCTCCACCTGCACCCACCACCCTGACACAGACAATATTGTTTTGTCTTGGCCTCAGACAAAAGTTCTTGGGCTCAGACTGAGCGTGGCTGTGTTTCCTCTGAGGATGACTATGCTCAGTGTCTCAGAAGAAGTGCAAACACTTCTGTGCAGCTGCTTTCAAAGGACTCTGAGGAACCTGAAAGGTAGAAGCAAAGATTCCTGTTATCCCATTTCCTGAGTCCTGGTTTTCAAATGTGCTTTGCTGGTGGCATCAAAGCATCCAAGTCTGCATCTGCTCTCACAAGAGGGTGCAACAGGCACAGACACTACACAGGTTCCCCAGACAGCACACTGACACGTCCTGAAGGGGTTAAACCATCACCATGGGAAAGCAGGCTGCAGTGCTAAAAATAGAAAACTGTCAAAAATAATAAAAAAAAGGAAAATAAAAGAAACCCTTCAACTCATCTTAAATAAATCCATTTATTCCAGGGTTTCATAGAAACCATATAGCTGAAATTGCTACAGGATAATTCCTTATAAGCCTTACAAGAAATGTTGCTGTCCCAGAGTCCCAGTACAAATCCTGGCAAGAGTATTGGAGATAACAGATTGGATGCCATGGAAACCGAGACAGACCTAATTTGAGCAGTAACCGTTGCTGTTATTTATTTAATTCTGATAAGCCATCTAAATGTAGAATGACTAAAGGTTCCACTGTGCTAAAAATAGCCGCCTTGTAATATTTTAATTCGCAAATCATCCGTGTTTAACAATATTTTGGGCATCTGACATTAACATTTCTTGTGCACTTTTGAAAGCTCATCATTAACCCCGTTCTGTTTCATTCTGTAAGGAGGAGAAGGGTGCCTTGTCCCTTCCTTCTAATATTAATTTTGTACATGCAGGATGCCTTCCATCAGCACAGGCTTCCCGTGGGAGAGAGGGAGCTTGGAGGTTCCTGCTGCCCCCTTGTCCTCCCCCAAGCTTAAAGCAAATGTTTGAAAGAAGGCAGAACTGGGCCATAGGAACCAGATCCCCTTCTCTAGATGGTACCAAGGACCTTCTGTGATTGTTTGAGCTCAACAGCTCCACAAATAAAGCACCTCCTGAGGCACATCGCTGCTGATAGTGATAGCTCCCATCTGTTCTTGCAACCCTGCCTCCATTTCCTGAGCTGGAGATGCAAAAACCTACAGGTGTAAATTTGCAATTTCTGTGGCTTTGGGCTTTTACAATGCTTCCAAAATGCCTGGAAACAGAAGAGAAACTGCCTTTGGGATGTGAGCACCACAGATAGACCAAACTTAATTTCCTCCTGTCTCTGGCTGTTTTTCCCCTTGTAATTTTCACTGTTTTCCACAGCAGGAATAGCACCTCCATTTCTCCACTGGTCTGGATTTTAACCTTAAGGTGTGAATGCAGCTGTATTCCCTGAGAGGTTGTACACAGCATGTACAGCAAATAAAATCCTAGATGTGTTTTTCTTCTCAGGAATCCGCTGCTTCTTGGTCTCCTGCCTTCAGGGGGATTGTGGGGAGCCCTGTTCCTGGTTCCTCAGGACACGATCCCTCTCGTCAGGAAGGTCCAGCTGCCTGAGCATCAGGCACTCTCCACGTCACACCTTCCTCAGACACTCCCCTGTTCTCTGACACTGCCTCAGGTTTTCCTTTTCCCAGCTTTGGGGCTGGAGCTGGTGCTGTGGGAGGAGCAGTGCTGGCAGGACTGTGCTGTCCAGAGCAGCTCAGAGCATCCTCTGGGCTGATGAAGCCACCAGCCTGCCAATGAAACCAGAGTGCTGGTGGCAGCAATGCAGCAGTGCCAGGGGAAAGCAGGTAAAGAACCTGGCCACAACACTTAATGGGAGTCAGGATTTGGTACAGGAAGGAGGGAAATGGACAATATTGTGTTCTACTCCGCACTCAGCTGTGCAGAGCCTTTCCTCTTCAGCCCAGGGCTGAAGGGTGAGTTGTCAGTGTTGTTTTCTTCAACGGCTCAGAAGTAGGACTGCAAGAAAGATATTCTAGGCAAGAATCAAAATGAATAAGAGTCGCTTTCAGGATCTGTCACAACCAGAGTCAGCATATATTTAGCTTCCATTGCTCTGATTTAGAAACAGGGAGCAATGCTGGCATATTTATAGCTTTCAAAGACCTTTTTCAATGGACTGCAGCTCCAGAGGTTCCTGCTGGGGTGGACAGGCACTGATACTCTATATTAGTACACATGGTACACCAGTCAATCTATATGTGGAACAATAAGACTGGAATTATTTTGAACGAGCACAGGTTGCAATTACAGCTTTTTGCCACTTCCCTGACTGTGCTACAGGACTGCTGCCAGTTTAAGGCTTTAATGGTTGGCAATTACTCACAGAAGTGAAGGGTTCATTCATCAGCTGGGGCTTAATCTCAAGGATGATATGACTGCACAGTGAATACTGCACAACAAGCTGCTCATGCTATCTGGGTAAATGAGATCTTGATGGCCAGGCTCAGGATGAAGACTCTGATACGGCACTTCCCTCCAAAACCCTGTACCAAGGCTTCTAACAACCAGGTTGTAGCTGTTCCAGAAAGAGTTTCCAGTCCAACTTTCCCAAAAGCAAAAGTTGTGGGAGGTAGAGGGCACATGTGATCTCACATCCTGGTCACCCCTCTTTTCTGATTAGAGTCTGCAGAGATGTTCATCTTCTGAAGACTACCCAAAGGCTGCTTTTCATGAAGGAAATCTCTCCTGAATTATCCAACTAACAGCAAGAAGGAGCTGCTGAAAGGTTTTTTGTTCAGGCAGTCTCTCAGTGCAATAAAACACTGATTATTCATAGAT
This sequence comes from Cettia cetti, assembly GCA_013401135.1. Taxonomy (NCBI): domain Eukaryota; kingdom Metazoa; phylum Chordata; class Aves; order Passeriformes; family Sylviidae; genus Cettia; species Cettia cetti. The sequence goes on along the minus strand of VZUI01068464.1, from coordinate 2,779 downwards.
AATAGGAAGATGTTGAATAATTTCAAACTGAGATTTCACATAATAGGTATCTCAGACTGTCTATATTTAGCCTCCCAAATCTATACTTAAACTCCTACGTAAAAATGGCCAAAAGGAAATCAGCCATTTGGAGCTGGTTGTTACAGCTCATATATTATCGGTATGAATTTGTTGGGACCATTTAATTTTGCCTTTCTCTTTCTAATCTTCCTCTGATCCTAAGCTTCTTCCCCACTGTCTTCTCTGCCTTTTAATAAGGACATGTGAAAACAACACTTGGCTTGGAAGGCACTTTGACAGCAGCACCTCTGAAAGACTTTGAACATACTCAAAAGCTTCAGTCACCCTAAAAAGTTGATGTGGTCCCACTGTCCAGCTCCTCCCTTCTTTGGAGAGCCCATCCACCACTGACCCATTTGTACTGACACCCTGAGACACCAGCAGAGAACATGGGTGGCCTGTTCACCAATGCACTGAATTAAACATAGTATTGTGTCCTAAATTTAAACAGACATATCTGTAACTCTGTGGACTTTGAGGGACTTGTCTCTACACATGTGGGCACGCAAGATGAGAGCACTGTCACCAACTCTCTGCTGTTCAGCAACAAAACCTTTGGCAACCCATTCCCTGCTTCAAAGCTGAAGCAATTCCAGCAATCACAGCAGAGGACATGGGAAGAAATGGCTAATTCCCTTTAATTCTTGAGCTGCCCTTGACATTCAGCAGAAAGACATGACTGTACTGAAATAAGTGTAAATAAGGGTGACACATCAAGAGAATTGCTCCTAAAATTGAAAAATGCAGTCATCTGCTGACAGCTCTCTGTTCTCTCCACACAGAGTCATAGCAGGGCCACTCTGACTGCAGCCACAGTTGAGTCAGCATTTTCATTACCACCTGCCATTTTCTAGGATTTATATCTTGCCATAAAAAAAAAAACAAACCAAGGAAAAAAGAGTTCTTGGCTGAAATTTCCACAGAAGCTCCCTGGGCCTGATCACACCTCTGTACTCCACCTGGTCCTGTCAGCTGCTCCTGTCCAGCACAAGGGTGAAACTCTCCAGCATGGAGTCACTGCCAGCTGAATCACTTTGCACAGCCAGGGCTGACAATTGAAGGGACACGAGAGCAGAGAATCCATTCCTGCAAAACTGCTGCTGTGGCTGAATATGAATTTCAACTGCCTGCCAGAGCTGGAGATATTTGAGTTAGCTCCCAGGAATGACGTCTGGCAAATGCCACCCCTGCTCTGCTGGGTAGCTCTGTCACAGAATCAGACATGTTATAACCTGAAATCACAGCTGTTGAGTTTGCAGCCAAGATTTTCCCCTAAAGTCAGCTCTGAAGGTGTTTACTGTGTTTGCCTCCTGTGTGCAGCAAAGGGCTGACAGCTCCTTTGCCATGCAGTATTCACAAAGCTACTACCAGCTCTTAGGAACTGTTTGTAACACATTATTCATCTGCACGGGATAGATATTCTGAAGAGATTATTCACTGCCTATCAGCCCAGCCACAGGAAGATGCACCTTTGGGAGCAGAAGAGCCCCAGAGTGCACATCAGCTGCCTCGCTCCCACCCTCAGGAGCACAGGGAAGTTTAACTCAAGATTTATGCTGAGGTTCTCCAGCTGGCTCCAAGTCAGACCACAGACTCACTGCACTCCATCAGCTGCCACCAAAGGTGAGAGCCACCGAATATCAGAGTGCAAGTTACACCAAGGCTGCACATTAATCACAGCTCTGCACTGCCAGACCTGCTACTAAAGCATCTACTCACAGAGATGCTCCCAAGTTCATTTGACGAGTTAATTTTATACTCCTAATTCACATCCCACAAGCAGGTTGTGCCTAGTAGTAGCATGTAATAAATACAGCTTAGAGTGGCACAAAGGAAACTCTCTTCAGCAATTCACTGAACAGGTCAGTGTGATCCTTCTTGGTGTTACAGGAGCATTACATGACCTGCTTGTGGCCAAGCTCCCCACAGGCTGCCCTGGCATGGAGAGAGCATTTTTCCACAGCTGTTTCTCCATCCCTGCCTGCACACATCAGCTCACCTGTGTCCTTGGGGCTGCAGGAGCCTTGAGAAGCAGCAACAGCACCTGCCCTACCTGGGCTCCTGAGCATCCCTGTGCTGGGGGACTTTCAAGTCCTCCTACCTCTGTCACAGCTGAGGTCCCTGAGAACAACCTTGTTTGGTGTTGTTTATGCACAGCCTTAATCAGCTTTGTGTTTTCACTACTTTCTTTGTACCATTTTTACCCCAAAAGAGAAGGTTGGTTCTCATGCAGTAGCTCTGAGTGTCTACATTTTGTTCACTTCTTTCTTATGTGCTCTCCTGCCCCATGAAGCCTTCAGAAGCACATCCCTTTCCCCATGGCTGCTTCTTTTCCTCCTGTGCTTTGCCGTGGCTCTCACTTACCTTCCAGTGACATTCAAATGGAAGTGCCCTGCTGGCAGGCTAATCAAAACTTGTTGGAGTCCAGGGCATTGCTTTGAATACCCTGGACTGACAGAGACCTGTACAGGGGGGTTTGGAACCTGTACAGGAGGGTCTGGGATCTGTACAGGGGGGTTGGAGACCCTGGTACACAGCCCAGAAGGACAATGGCTTGGACTTTAGTCCATGGGCAAAACTTTCAACACTGAGAGAGGAATTACAAGCCACAAAGGGTAGTAAAAAGTAGTGTAGTTCCTCACATTTGGGTTCTTAGAATAGAGGTGAATGGGGACAAGATGGAGGAATCTGGGCGGTGCCCTGGGGTCTTCTTCTTCTT
>VZUI01068460.1:0-11521 GCA_013401135.1 Cettia cetti | reverse complement strand
GGTGGGGGAGGCCCCGGGGGAGACTCGCGTTCAACTCGGGGCGCGGCAAAACGGCACCGCGACCGCCCACACAGACCGCGCAGGGACCGCCCGGCGGCCGCCCCTGCCCTGTTCGGGCTTCCGGTGCGGCCGCGGCGGCCACGACCCCCGGCCCATGACCGGGCTGCGCCGGCCGGGCTCACCGCGGCGCCCGCCGCCCTCACGGAGCGGGTGGGCGGGACGCCTCGCTCGGCTCCCATTGGCTGCAGGACAGACTCTCCGCACCAATGAGAGAGAGGTGCTGCCGCCTATTGGTCGAGAGCCGTGATTGACATTAGTGAGATCCTATGGGAGCGGCGGGCGGGCACCGCCCCCGGAAGCGGCGTGCGGCGGGTGCCATGGCCGGCGCGCCCATGGCGGGCAGCGGGGATTCGTTTCGCGCTCTGCTCCGCGCCGCCAACGCGCTCCTGCAGCAGCGCCGCTACCACGCCGCGCTCGCCGTCATCAAGGGCTTCCGCAACGGCGCCGTGTGAGTGCCAGGGCCGGGCGGCGGGGTCTCGTTCCCCCCGGTCGGTGGGGGGCCGGGGGTGCTGTGGTGGGGTGCGGGGGAGGCGATTCCGCCTCCTCCCCTGCAGTTGGGGTGGTCTGAGCTGGGTTTAAAGTCCCCTTTGGGCCTGGCTCGCCGAGGTGCGTGTGCTCTTCTCCCTCCGGCTGGGCTCCTCTCGGTTTGCTGTGCTGCTGCTGCTGGGGTGGCTTAAAAGTAATGGATATTCAGCTAAATAGCCTTTTTCGGCTGTTAGTAGAATAGAAATGCAACAGTTTCATGGTAGAAAACAAACTCTATGAAATATTTGTCCACCTTTACAGTTATGGAGCCAAAATCCGTGCCCCGCATGCGCTGGTGATGACTTTCCTGTTCAAGAGTGGAAGGTATGAGCCCTAATTCTGCATTTCTGTGTTGCTGCTTGGAATGTTTTCATCTCAGCTGTCCGTGTTTCATGTTTCCAGAGGGTTTAAAAAGCAGAGGGATGTGTGAGCCATAGTTAAGCCTTGTTTTGGTAGTGAAGCCGACACAAATATATATAATTGAGGGAGTTAATCACTCATGGAATCGTTGATGAGAACCAGAGGACAGAGGGGGAATTAGCAGATGCCAACAACGATGTTCTGTTCTGTGTGGAAACATGGGAAGCCAGGCTATAGCAGTGCACGTTGTGCCTTTCCCTGAGTGCCAGAGGTTTGCAACTAGCAAAAAAAAAGTTTTAAAATGACTGTTTGAGCAAAGAGAAAATGAAACACAGTCCACAGCCTGGGCAGGGCTGTGCTCTGATGAATGAGCCAGAGCTGAGAGGATTTCTCCTCCTTCCCAAGACCTTCCTGGGATGCCCAAGCCATCAGTGGGGGTCGGGGGTGCAGTGACTAGGCTGAGTGAGTGCAGGGTCCTGCTTTTTCCCTCTCCTAATTGCCTGTTTCTTTCCCTCAGCCTAAGGGAGAAGCTGAAGTCCATTGCCCAGGCCACGTACACTCATTCCCGGAACCTGGCCTACTTTGTGTTCACCTACAAGGGGCTCCTGGCAGCACAGTCCCAGCTGCAGGGGAAAAAAATCCCTTTTCATTCTTTTCTTGCAGCCTGCATTGGGGGCTGGCTGGTGTTTGGTGACAACAATCCTATCAACAGTCAGGTAAAAGCACTTGCTGAAAGTTTTCTTTAGCCAGGAAAAACAACAGGTGTGCCAGGAAGTGTTTGGTGGCAACTGTTTCTGGTGGTTCTGACCACAGAGCATTGCTCTTTTATCGTGTTCTCTGCACAAATTGCTGGTTTTTGCAGCTCTGCCCTCAAGTCCCAGGTGTGGCTGTGTGTCTCTGTGAGTGGTGTGGGCAGTTGGAGTGCTGGAAGCCCAGGTTTGCCTCCAGAGCTGCAGTGAGTTCCTAGGAAGGCAGCTGGGAGACCCAGAGGCGTGGGGTTATCTCCCCTGTCACCTGAGCTGTGCTCACTGCCTGTGTGTTCCTGGTCTGGCCATCACAGGGTTAAACTCTGAGTTTGAGTGTAGCCCTTGATCAGCTAGAGCTGCACTCAACTAAACTGGTTAAACTGATAACTGAACTGGTTAAACACAAAAGCTGCTCAGGGGGTGATGATTTCAAGCTGGTTGTTAACACACGGTCACAAATCAAGGAATAAAAGGCAGAGCTGCATCCTAATCCAAGGTGCTTGGTTTAAGGCAGGCCTTCAGGCTGTGTCCAGGCTGCTCAGCTCACCCCTGCTTGGCAGGACTGCTCTGGCTCTGCTCCATCAGCACCACTGAGGTGGTGGGAACTGGGCAAAGACAGAAGTTGTGCAACTGCACAGAAGGGTTGCATGAAGCACAGCCCGGTGATTGCTAAATCAGAGCAGCAGGGCTCTGAGGAGACACAAATCCCCGTGGCTTTGCTGCTAGGGGCAGGTACAGCCTGTTGGCTTTGAAGTGAGGGCATTGTCCCTGTCCCTGGTGGCTGGATGGTCACTCCTGGCCCCTGGGGCTGGCTGTGCTCAGTGCTGACCCCCTGCTCTCGGCTTTCTCCTCTGCAGATCATCATGTACCTGCTGTCCCGCATCCTGTTCGGGCTGTCTCGCCTGGCCGTGGAGAAGGGCTACATCCCCCAGCCCAGGCAGGATCCCTTCCCTCTGGTGGCTGCCCTGGTGTGGGGGACAGTGCTGTGGCTCTTTGAGTACCACAGGGAGAGCCTGCAGCCCTCCCTGCAGGCTTCCATGACCTACCTGTATGAGGACAGCGAGGTGTGGCACGACCTGTCTGACTTCCTCCTTTACAACAAAAGGACAGACAGCAAGTAGGTGCTTCACTCTAGAACACCTCAGAATGGATGGGACTGCCCAGCAGCTGAGGGAAAAGGTTATTCTGTTGCTCTTGATCTGTGCTTTTTTTTTAAATTACCATCTGTGAAGCAGAGTTGGTTCTTGTCTCCAGGCCAGAATGTTCTGATCAGACTTTTGGCTCCTTTTAGAGCCAGCACACGCCCCACAGAAACTTATTGCAGTCTTTTTTTTAAGAGGCCTTATTTTCCCTGCAAGGGTGGCATTGGGGTTTGCTCTTTAAAAATTAAATGTATTTATAAAATGACAGCCTGATGCTGAGTGGAGAATATGAAAACATTTTCTAGGGCTCATCTGAATGCTTGCAAGTGATTTTTGCTGTGCTCACTGTGGTGTGATTGAGGGTGAAGTAGGTGGGGGACCTGCTGAGCTCTGAAAGCAGGGCCATCACTTCTTCATTGCTGTGGAAGGCTGGAGATCCTGTTTAAGCTATTACAAGGAAAGCTGTGTGTTCCTTGAGAGAGTTCCTCTGCAGTTTTCCCTCAGGGGGACAATAAGATGTGTGAGAATGGAACTGTTAGAATTATCCTGTACAAGCCTAGTAAACGAGGCTTGGAAAGATTATTTTTGCTTGTTTTCTTTCCTGCACTTGAGCTGAATCTGTGCCTCTGCAAAGTGCACTAATGACTACCCTGTAATTTTAAACTTCTTTGTAAAGCTTTTAAAAGCTGCTTGAACTAAATACCAAACACAGTTACACAACTTGGGCTCCTCTACAACCAGGCCTCGACTCTCACGCTGGGAACTTTGTGTGTCCAAGGGAGCAACATTTTCCAAGCACTTTTGTTTTGGTGGAGCATGACAGGGGTTTCTCTGAAGTCCAGAGCCTGCCCTCCACAGCAGTGGCACCTGTTGGCTGTAATCAGATTTGAGTCTGATTTTGTACCTGTAGTTTGTGCAGGCTCGTTGCCGAGCCAGGCTGAGGCTGTGAATTAATTTATTAATTATCTTCCTCTCAAAAACTCTCTGCTGAGCCCCAGGATAGGGCAGCACGCCCTGGGCTGTGGCAGAAGATTGACTAGGTAGCTGAGAAAGCACAAAAACTGGTTTAATTAATCAATTAATAAATTCAAACTCCTAACAGTGCAAGGCACTCACCTGCCATATAACACTACACACTTCACTTAATGATGTAATTAAATAATTCCTGCCACACTGGTTTGATGTGGTGATATTCCCAAGAGAATCATTAAGTTCCTTTTTGGCTCCATTGGGACTCTTTGGTTCACTTTCCCTGTATCCACCTGCTTTTCCCTGACCTGCCCATGTCATTTCATAATCCTGCTGGTGCTCTCTTCATCATCTGTTGAGCTCTTTACCCTCCAGGCTCTGGCAATTTCCCCTGTTCAATGGTACAGCTCAAACAGTACATTTATCTTCAGGGAGCTTCTGAGTAGAAAAAAAAATTCTCAAGTTCTTCTGAAATAGTTTTTCCTTGTCCTCCTAATTGCCTTTATTGCTGTTGCTCATATTCAGAGTGCTGCTTTGCTCTGTTTTTGCACTTTACTTTGTCCATGCAAATCCGTGAGGTACATGGTGCCCAAAACCCAAGATACTTTGTCATAATAACTCTCTGTGATCCCTTTAACTTCTAATTTCATTGCTAACTTCTAATTAACTGCTGTTACAGTCTGGACTGAATAATTGAATTGGAACATCCATCAGACCCCATGAAAGCTGTAAAATTAGGAATTTGGTTTGATTCTTTTGTTTAAATATTTTTCTCTGTATAGAGAAACATAAAGATTCAATGCAGAAAAACTGCTGAAGCTACAGTTGAGGTCTGATTCCTTTATAATCATCTTTATTTCCACCACTGCTGGGTATTTGAAGCATCACAATTTTTCTGTCAGAAGCCTCAATATTGTTCCAAATAAGAGCATTCTGCTAAAATTGCTGAATTCCTGCAAGCTGTGATGGGATTTCAGAAAGCTGACAGCTATGCCTTGGGAATTGCTCCTTAAAATTATTAAACTCACAAATTCCTGGCCATGTGTAATTATTGCAGCAAAAGAAGCTGTGGGCTGGGTGTCTCTGAGAAGGTTTTGATCTGTTAAATTTGTAGCTGGAATTTCTTTCTCTGAGAAGGGCTTGTGGTTCCCTTAGAGGTGGAATAATTTTCCTCTGCTGGGAGTTGGCTGCTGTTGAAGCACTTCAGAAGGACAAGTGGCCTTTCCTGACCTTCCCACCCTGCTCTCTGTCCTCTCTAGGAAATAAATCCCAGCCAAAAACCAGTGTCTGCAATCAGCCTGGCAGCAGTGACCATGACTTCTCCTTGCTTTAAAACACCCTTTTTCTCTTGGGAATCTCTCTCTTTCTAAGGAAACCTTTCCTGAGCCTCCAACCATCTGTAGTGGAGCTGCAGGAGGCAGCTGCCATCCCTGGAAGCTCCTCCTGGGAGCACAGCCTCTGGGGCTTTGCTGGCCGTTGTTTTCCCGCTGTGCTGGGGACAGGACGTTAAGCTGCAAGTCACTGCTTTCCCCAGGGAAGTAATTGGGACAGCTCCTTAATGACCTCAGCCCCCATGGCTGCTCCTGGGAGCAGGGAGCTGGGGATGAGCCCCTTCTGCTGCCAAGGTGTTGGAACAATGCAGGCGTGTAGTAGGGAAGTGAACTAGAAGTAATTTGTCTGAGTCAGACTTTTGGGATATGGAAGTGACACTCCCTGCCCTCCCCCAGGGCATTGTGTGGGGAATGGAGTGCCCTGTTTGGGTTCCCTTTTTATTAGCATTAAAAGCAAAAGAAATAAAGAGACAGTTGGGAAGCCACCTGCCCGCAGCCAAGTGCTTAAGGATCACAAGGAAGGGCCATTTCCTCCCCCCAGCTCCGCCTGGTTTTGAATTTTAAGATGAGCACAGGCTTGTTTGTCTACAGCAACTTTATTTGTTATTTCTTCCTCGACACCTGACTGATGGCTGAGTGTCTCTCTAAAGAGGAGCAGAGTGTCTCAATCTTAGCTCAGTTGGTCAAAAGCAAGGAACACTGGATAAAATTGAAGTGTTTAAAATTATGCTTCTCCATCAGATTTTAAGCCTCTCTTGGAGGTGGTTTTAAAGGTTAATGAATCAAACTGATCAAAAGTTTTTAGCAATCCTGAGCTTTTCAAGCAGACTGACTATCCTGGGCTATTAATCATTTATTTTATGAAGGAACAAAGCAGGCTCAGGGTTATTTACTGCCGCTGCCTGCTGCCCTGGCATACCCACTGTGCTTCCCTTCCCTTTGGAGGACAGCTTGTGTGCTGGGGCTGGCTCTGGGGATGGCTGGAGAACCCTTTCCGGGACAATTGCATTATTTAACAAAGGTGAAAATTAGACAGCTGCCTGACATTTGGGTTAGGGAAGGTTTTCTGGGCTGTGTTTGATGCTGGTAGTGAAGGAGAGGATATTTCTGAAAGCTAAACCTGTGTTTGGCCATTGAGTGCTGCAGAGAAGGGCTCCAGGAGGCTGGGGCTGCTGGAAGGTGTGACCCTGTGTCTGTCATGGGGTTTGTCCTGGCCACCATCCCTGTGTCTGTGCAATAACCAGAGAACTGACCCTGTTCAGGGCATTTATCATAGAAGTGTGGGATGATTTAGGTTGGATGGGACCTTAAAAACCATCCCACGCCCTGCCCAGTGCAGGGACACCTTCCACTATCCCAGGAGGCTCCAAGCCCCATCCAGCCTGCCCTTGGACCCTTCCAGGGATCCAGGGGCAGCCACAGCTTCTCTGGGCACACTGTGCCAGGGTGGAGAGGGTGCAGAGAAGCTTTGATATTGGTGCTCTGAGACTTTCCTGCCCTGCTTTACACCGAGCTGGCTGTGGGTGGAAGGGCAGAGATGATCCCTGGCTGCTGACAGAGGCCCCAGGCAGGGCCCCCTGTGCAGAGTGAGCTGCCATGGCTGGCTGGTGCTGCTGGAGCAAGCAGAACCTGAGCAGCTCCCTCACCCAGGAGAAACTGCTGGGACTCCAGCTCCCTTTCCCTGCATCAGCACAAAGGTGACCTTTGGATAATACCCAGGCCGTGCTGCTCCGTGTTTGTCAGGTTGTGTTTGTGTCCCTGGCTCGTGGCAGCCTGAAGCTCAATGTGGTTTCTGATGCTGCTTTTGAAACCCAACAGATAAGGCAGGAGGGAAAATAAGGCGTCATGTCTGTCTGCTGCTGTTAATATTTTTGGGGTGTTAATCTTCAGTTTTCAACCTGTGTGTTCCTACCAGATTGGTGGTGGAGGAGGTAACTTTTTTCTTTACTTAGAAAAATTTTCATGTCTCTGGTGATGAGGAGGAAGAAAAACAAACTAAAAGCTCTATAATACAGGTATTATTACCTCTGCTTTTGATCTACATTTTGTATTCATAATTGCTGTGTAATCCAGGCCCTGATTTTCTAGTAGCATAGAATAAAGTAAAGAACATAAACTCAGGTAACTTATGTGACACTGATCAGAATGCTTGTAGAAATATCTTGGGGTTTGGGTTTAGAACAAGAAAAAGGGGGCAGTGGGTTGTTGGCATGGCTCTGTCCACAATGAATTGCCTTCTTGTGGTTATTATTTCTGTATAATCACTCTTTGAATATTACAATACTGTGCTTTCTCTAAAAATAAAAACTCTAATTTTTTGTCTTTTTTGTAGTGTCGTCATTTTTAAGTTAAAATCTATGAAGCATTGCTTGATTATTGCATGTCTGTAGTCCTGGATGTAGGGAAGGTGCAGATTTGGCATGGCTTGGGCTCTGGTGTTACCAGCTTGGAAACAACAGCCAGTGCTGCTTTGATCCCACCATCAAATTTAATTCCTGCAGGGGTAAAGATGCCAGTGTAGAAACAAATTGGCGTGGCTGACACCCTTTTTTTCTTTTCATAATATGACAAAGAAAATCAGGATGTCTGTGGATGGTTTTGCTGCCTCTTACATACTAAAAGTTCAGAGGGGATGTGCTGTATAGGTGACTGCTGTGGTAGTGGGGATGAAGCAATTGCTGAGTGTCTGTAAGACCAAACCTCCAGCTTTGTAGCTGCTGGAATGCTGAGTGTCCAGCCTGGGCCTGTGAGAAGCCAAATTAACACCTCCAAACTCATGCCAGTCCTACCTTCAAGGGGTTTTTTTTCCCTCCACACAGGGCATCATACTCTGTCTGAGCCCTTGTTCTGCTCCAAGTGAAGCTCTGGGTGACCTGTGGGTTTTGTTCTGACAAAAGTTGAGAACTCTGTTGGAACACTTTTGCTGCATTTTGGGCTCTCAGTGCCAGTGAGCATGCTCTGAGTGCTGGGAAGTTGAACCTGCACTGGCTGGAGACACTGAGGAGAGGTAGAAGCTGGAGCCTGGCATGTTCCCAAATCACTCCTCAGTAACCCCCAGGCTCCCCAGAAACACATCAGCTTCCCCATTCTTCCCTGGGGTTTGAGTGAAGGGATGGAAGAGCCCCGTGGAATGGAGTGGCTTTGTGTTTGTGGTGCTTTGGCTCAGAGGATGAGACAGGGCTGCCCTGGCTGGGTGTGAAGAGCAGAGCAGGCTCTGTGCCCACTGCTTCCACTGCATGATGTGAGCTGTGAAAACAGATGCCAGCACAGGAGAGGAGGAGATGGCACTGCTGGTCTGTTGTGCCCAGCATCCAAAAGAGGAGCTGACCTGGTGTCCTGTGTCATCTTCTGTAAAAGATGCAAGGGAACAGGCACTGCCTGGCTTTTGGGACTGGGATGTGAGACGAGACACCTAAACCAGGGGCTCCCTTCTGCCACAAGCCAGCAGCTTTAGACACTCAGTTTGTGCTTCCAGAAAGTTGCTTTGGTTTGCACAGAACAACAGTGATGGCTCAGGTGGCAGAGGTAGGGACTGTAGGGTCAGCAGAACTGGGAGGCTCTGGGCTTTCCCCAGCTGCCTGTCCCCCCACAGGAACATTGTCCCACGCTGCCAGCTCACAGTCTTGTGAACAAATCACTGCACTGGGAACAGGGGCATTGCAGGAGAGCCCAGGGAAGTCCTGCTCCCCCTCATGCCCTGTGCACACTCCGTGTGACAGCTCAGCACACTCCCTGTGGGAACTGCTGCCATGACAGGGACAGTAAAGGTGCTCCTGGGACACCCCCACGCTGCCCTTACCTGAGCACAGGGTTTGCATCGTGCCGGGATCCTCCCACCCTGCTCCCGCTGCCTGGTGATTTTCCAGCGCAGGTACCAGCTCTGGCTCCACCTGCAGACTTTTCCCAGCAGACACCCCTTACCCTGAGTCTATCCCGGAGTGCCAAACCCCCCCAAACTCAGGGCCAAATCCTGCTGGGGCACAAAGTGCCTGAGCTGCCTTTCTGATCCTCTCCAGGACCGAGCGGGGCCGTGCAGACAGAACTTTATCTGGGAGCAGCACCTGCCAGACAGCTAATCTGGGGAGCACGTCTGCGCTCCTTAGCAGGGCTGCCGGGCCGGCGGGAGGCTGCAGCTGTGCAGGAGACGGGATTCATCTGCTTCCCCTCATCCCCGTGCAAGGAAAGCCCCTGCCCGCCCTTCTCCCACCGGCGTTTGCCTTTCATTTGTCTCCACAGCCGCCCCTTTTCCCCTTTTCGCGCCGCCGGCGCTGAAAGCCTTGGAGAAATGGCAAGCGCGGCCTCCGGGAGAGGGGGCAGAGCCTGCTCCCCCCGAAAAGCTCCTGCATGAATTAGGGGGGGTGAAGCCAGCCTTTGTGAGCCGGGCGGGAGCAGCTGGTGCAGCAGCTGTGTCCCAAACCCTGCCTCATCGCAGGAAGCGCCGGGCTGGGGCTCCCCGGGGACGGGGAGAGCACCGCCAGCCATGCGCTCCCGCCCGGCTGCCGGGGTTGCCTTTTCCCCCTCCCCAGATGGAAGAAGCATTAACTGTGTGCAAACATCTGGTCTAACTGTTGCTTGTGCTTCGCAGTAATGATGATATTGCAGTGGAAGGGCTCTGGAGAGCGGGGCCTGGAATATTAGAAGGGCCAAGTGTTAATTAACTGTATTAATTTCCTTTAAGCAAGGCAGCGTTTCCATTTGCTCTCTGCCGATGAAGAAATGAGGCGCGGCGAGTTGATTTGATTGGTCACGGACACGCACCGTGTTACTGCTGTATTTAAGGACGGAGGGATCCAGGGAAATCATGGCCCTGCTCTGCCTTGGCTGTCCCCAGGGGAATTGCAGCCACTGCCAAAGTATCCGGCAGAAAATCCTTTAAAGCCAGAAACCTGTTAGGCCAGCACAGGGGCACTGCGTGTCGGGATCTGCTCCGCAGCAGAGGAGTTAACTCATCCCTGCAGAAGCCTCCTGCATCCCACGCACTGCTGGGAAAAACAGCCCATCCCCTGCATCCCAGGCAGGTCAGAGTTGGCAGCACAGGGGGCTGGGGGCCACCGTGCTCGACCACGGACCCCTGGGGACACGGGGGGCAGCTCATGGGGGCACAGAGGCGTGGAACCCTGGCCTCGGCTCAGAGGGGTTTGGGTTTGCCTGGATCAGAGCCTGCTCCACACTTTCCTCGCGAGCTTCCCCACGTCTGGGCCCTGCAAAAGGCCTAATCTTTAAATACTTTTTAGTTTTGTTTTGGTTTTTTTTTTGGTTTTTTTAATTAGCAGGATGTACTTTTTTCCTTTTTAATTTCACTTCCTTATGCAGTAGGAGGTTATCAGTGCCCTGCAGGCAGGAGATACTGCTGCTGGGAGCCGCACCAGTGTCTCGTGGGTGGACTCCCATCTCTCTCGGCATATGGGGCCACTCCCGGCTCCGTCTGCCGTCCCTGTGTGCCTGCCTCTCCCCAGCCACACGGCCCCCCGGCCGGAGACAGCGCCTGGCACGGTCAAGTGCAGGTTGTGCTCCCGGCAGAGCTTTTCCTCTGCCCTGTGAGGGGTTATCAGCCAGTCCTGAAGGAGCCGCCGAGATCCGCAGCTGTTTGGTGTTTGGAAACACAGAACGTGAATCACCCGCGCACGGACGGAGCAGATTGCAGCATCCCAGTCCTGCCGTGCACGCTGGGCTCCTGGAGCAGCGTCTGAGCCTCACGCCTCCAGACCTGTCCGACAGCCTCATCCACGGTCCTGGGGTGCTTTGAACAAGGGAGATGGACAGCCCTGAATGGAGCCCTTCATCGCTCCAACCCTTTTAGACAGAAATCCTGCAGGCACCTTGCCCCGCAGTACAGGCAAGCCCCTTCCCCAGCACGGCCGAGCACCCATTGGTGTCCCCCAAAGCAAAGCATTACCGCGGGGGCTGCCACGGGCCTGGGCCAGGCTGGGCTCGCTGTCACCCCCGCAGAGCCCAAAGCCCCTCTCTTCCCCACCAGTGACACCCGTGGACGGGCAGAGCCCGCAGGGCACGGCATCGATATGAACTTTGCTCGTGGGCGCGGGCCGCCGTCCTCCCGGGCCATCCGCAGCGGGGAGCAGCCGCGCCCGCCGCCGGAAGCCCATCACCCCGGTGGGGCTGAGCCGGGCCGGGACCGCCTCGGCCTGAGGCTTGAAATCCCCACGGGTGGGCAAACCGGGAACCGGGGCCGGCTCGGAGCGAGGAATCTGCGGCGCACACAGGAGGGGGACGCCCCCACGGGGGACACAGAGACACGGGAGGGGACACCTCCATGGGAGACACAAAGAGGGACACGGGAGGGGACACCCCCGCGGGGGACACAAACAGAGACACGGGAGGGGACACCCCCGCGGGGGACACAAACAGGGGCACGGGAGGGGACACCCCC
>VZUI01068457.1:0-47123 GCA_013401135.1 Cettia cetti | reverse complement strand
AGGAAGGAAGGAAGGAAGGAAGGAAGGAAGGAAGGAAGGAAGGAAGGAAGGAAGGAAGGAAGGAAAACAGGAAGGAAGGAAGGAAGGAAAACAGGAAGGAAGGAAGGAAAACAGGTTGTCTAGAATAGATTTTCCACAACTGCCCCTGTTACACTGTATTTGGTGTTATAGTTACTGTAGATTTTTGGCTCTATCATGATTTTATGGAAATTCCCAGGTAGTCTGAGGTTTGATCAGAGCAAAGCCCAGTATGGATATGAGTGTCTCCTGTTTATGAACATGGGCACAGGCTGCCAGGCTGCCAGGAGCAGCACAAGTGAGGTATCAGCTCTGACATCTGCAATAACAGCCATGAAAAAGGAATTTGTGCTGGGAAGTATTTCTTCAGCACCATTAGACTCCTCATGAGGAGTCTCCCTTCACAACAGTGGGAAAACAAAGTCCTGTGCTGAAATGAAATGTGTTACTTGTAAAAATTTAGGTAACTGGACAGTTCTTTCTAGCTTGCCAAACATAAAGCAAAGGGTTGCAGTAAGCTATATATCTGTGAGAATGATGTTTATCATGGCCTTTGTTGCTGGTAAAAGACAATCCTGTTATCAGGATATTGTGCTCCATTGCTTGCCAGCTGAAAGGTGGGGAGATCTTTTGGGGAGAGCACTGCTGCATGAATTAGCTCTGCTCTCAGGAGACTGAAACCAGGGGGCATTTTAAGGTAGAAAAAATGCCTGTAAGAACAAAATCCAGCATGAGGGGAAAACACTATTCCTTTTCCTCCTCGTGACAGTTCCAGCTCCATCTCCAGGCAGCAGTGCTCAGTTCAAGGAGCACCAGGCTGTCAGAGCGGCAGTGCCAGAGCCCAGCTGGCTGGGAGGGCTGGGACTCTGTGAGCACTCAGCTGGGAACTGCCCCTGCTTGCCCTCCTTTGCAATGTGCTCCTGCCCTTCCAAGGCTGATTTGCCAGCTCTCCTCCGCACATCCCCTGCTCTCAGCTCAGGGTGCTGCAGCTGCCTGGCATTCAGGCGCGGCTGGAGTTTTCAAGAGACATGACATCCTCATTGTCACCCTTCCCCGGCACCAGTCTCTAACTGGATGCCTTGGAAGTTCAGATTGATCAAAAGCAGCCCAAGACTGTTCCTTTTACCCCCATTAATACATTTTCATTAGTGTCTGGCCCAGCACCTGCTGGCTAATCTCCCTTTTATCACCTCAGCGCATCAACATAACTTTTTCCTTTCAGTCAGTGATAGCACTGTGCCTTAATAGCTCCCATATCAGGGCAGAGATCTCAGCCCCTTGCACAGTCCCATTCAAGGGCATTTGCAATGCAGGCAGTAGGTAGAATTTAGACGCTTAAATATAACAAGGAATCATACTTGCATTAATCTTAATATGGAACTTAATTAATTGATCTTAAACAGGGAAATACCTACTTTTGAAATCCTTGGCAAAACTACAGGTAGTTTTGTTGTCTTGTCAAAAGATAAAAAAGAAATGAAAAAGTGTCATTTCAGCAAGTACTTTCATTGTGAAAAGACCACATTATAACCAAATAAGCACCAAAATGATCCATGGTACATCTTTAAAAAACTGATTTTTCTAAAATTTAGGAGTGCTTACAGTATAAAGAAAGGGAGTATGAAAAAAAGAAAAATCTTCTTGTTCTGCCCAGCTGGTTTCATCAACAATTATTTTGGTCTGGTGGAAAGCATCTGCCTCACAACAAAACAAAATGCACTCCAAAAAAAGTTGTAGTGGGTCCAGGAAGAGCTTTATGTCACACAGAAATATCCCTATGAGAAGGGCCCTTTTCTGTGCACAGCTAGTGCATTTTTTTTTTTTTTTCTCTCATGATCCAGTGTCTTGAGGTTTGATGCTTCAGCCAGGAACTGCAATGAACTGCTGGTCAGCTCTGACTGAAAGCTGTACTTATTTTGCTATTGATGAGTTTGCTGTTGTGGGGCCTTTTTTTCCTTTTTATTGTACAGGGGGGACTTAAAAGAAGAACAATATCATTTATCTGGGGATATGTTCCACATTTGCCTTCACTTGACTAAGATTTGGGCATTCCCGCTTCAAATTTTTGGTGTCTAATGGATACTGAAAACCAGTCAATTCAGGGGAATATGTGACTGAGAAGGTACCTAAATGTCCCTTAAGTTATAAAAAGCTGCAGTGGGAAGTTCTGTGTAACATTAAGCAGATTTTCAAAGTATTTTTTTTGTGTCTGGAGAGGGAAAAAAGGCTCTCCTAAAAAGAGAGAACATCCATAGGATGTTCAAGCATATTAGGTACTTTTAAACTGTTCAATTTAACTCAGAGTTAAGCACCTGATAAGGTTTTTGAGTGACCTTCAGCAGTTTAAGTACTTCCTTGTTTCTTTGGTTCCCAAAATACATTTGAGAAGACAGTCAAAAATAGATGCTTCCATGCTGAGAGGTGGAAGCAGAACTGGAATTTTGTGTAATGTGATAATTCAAATGTCTACAAGGTGGACTTACTGTGAGAGAAAAATACATTTTAAAGGGTTGAACACATGTTGGAAAAAAATATTATCTGAAATAATTCTGCATCTGTGCTTGGGAGTCATTTTCCTTGTGTTCAATTGCACAAAAGATGACAAGGAAATATTCTAGTGGAAGTTTGGGGCTTTTTGGTCCTTAAGGAGCTGGAACCAGACTGTTCACAGGTTATTTTGCTAGGAAACTCTGATGTTCTTCTTTGGCTTGACAGGAAATGAATCATCAGCTTGTGCATCATTTTGGAGTGTGAAATCTCATGTGCAGCCCTTGTTTGTCTGGCTCCTGTCAGCCCCCATGTCTCAGCCTGGCTGAAGCCGAGCTCAGGCAAAGCTGGGATGAGCTATTCCTACTGCAGAGCCTTGGGAAAGTCTGCTTGCTGCTTTTGACTGCTTTTTTAGGTGTAATAGGGCTAAAATTCCCAACTAATCCTTTCAGAGTTAGAATTTATCACCAGTTCCAAAGAGGAACTGAGAGATTATCTGTGTTTGTAGCTAAAACAGAAAATGTGTTGGAATGAGGGAGTAGTGAGGGCTTGGCTTTCCAGCTAGGGCTTCTTTAGACCATGTGCTGCCCTTAAAGAGTGTCCTGAGTAATGAAGTGTCTCTGATGAGCACTGGCACCAGTGTGGCAATGGAGAGACTGCATTACATTGTTGTACCCAAAGCTGGGAGTGTGGAGGAGCTGCTCAGAGCTGTGTCTGAGTAAGTTTTTTCTGTGCTGCTGTAACACATATAAAATGGCACTTTTCTCTCCTTTTCCTCTACAAAAATAACCTTGGAAATGTCAGCATCAAGAATGGCAACATGTTTCTTGACAGGATGAGTGGAAGATCACAGTAATTTCACAGGAATTCTATTGAGCTGTGTTAACTCCCTCTGCACGCCCTCAGCATGCCCAGCTGGAGAGAAGTGTTGGAAACTGGAATGGTTATGGACGACAGGCATCAGCGCCTTGGTAAGAAAATATAACTCAAATCATGCTGGTTGCAAATTAGAGAAGGGGAGCAAGGAACTATTGTGGGTCTTGTCACACTTGATGGAATGTTAAATTTCAGTGAGCTTTCCCCACAGTCTGTAGTTCTGGGCCTCACCAAATTATGATGGTCACTGCACTGCATTATAAACACTGTCTTTCTCTGGTAAATCCACTGAGTGGCATGAGAGAAAAATTCAGTGGGAACACCAGGATGGAGAGGAGCTTTTCTGTTTAACTCAAAATTTCAGTAAAATTTTGCATTAAGTCCTCATCCTTCCTTGTGTTTCACCTCTGCTCTTCTGCAGTGTTGCCTCATGTAGCTGGAGGGGCAGTGGAAATAAAGGTCAGTCAAATAGGCACAAGAAAGCTCTAGAAGTGAGCCTAAAAGCATTTAAAGGACTGTCTATTTTTGCAGTGTGCTGCTGCTAGCCACGTTCTGCGTGTTTCTGTACATGCACACACACAAGTTTTAAGTGTTAGCTACTCTATAATGCTGATGGAGCCACAAATAACTGCTCGTGCTTCTGCTCCAATCTGGAAATGTCAAATAGCTGAACATTTAAATAAAATATTTTAATTTGTAATGCTCTTGTCACAATATTGACCTTTTATTTGCTCAGCACTAGGACAGTGCTGAGCAAATGGTCTCTTGTTATGTAAATAAGTGTAGAGTCAATAACCACAGGCTGTTTCCTATCCTTCTTTCCTCCCTTCCTTTAATAAGAATGTTGCCATTGAAAGAAAGAATTTTTTTTTGCCTCCATGGTGCAGAAACTTAATTGTCAGGCAGTCTCATTGAAGGGTTTGGTGAAGAACTGAAATGCCATTTTGCTTAAGTGTTCAGCGCGCATTCTTATTATTATCTATTAATATAGAGAAAGTGCTTGCCCTAGTAATAAAATACATGGTACTCAAGGGACTCCACTTTTGTGTGCACTTTTGCTAGATAGGAGCAAATTATTTAAATAAACATTTGCTTTGAGGCAAAAAACCCCCAAAACTTCTTAAAATAGAAATAGCTGTAGCACCCAGGTAATAATCCAAGATAAATGTGCTACTGGTACAGGGTGAGAGGATGGATAGCTGGGAATCTGTACTGTTATTACAGATAAGGCTGTCCAAAAGAGAATATAATACAAAATGATATGTACTAGGAAGTTTTATTAATGTTGCAATGGTGAACTCTTGCTTTTTGCTATTAGGTTTCATGGAGCAGAGCCAAGAAAATGACAGACATTGATGGAGGTGGATGCACCCAGGGGAGCACATGCAGGCCAGGCCAGGACTCTGCTGTGCTCCAGTGCTCCGTCCCATGGGAGACTCTTTGGGAATCTGATGCTCCTGCCTGTTGTGAGGAATTTGCCATTCAGCCCCCGTTTATTTCACAATAAAACTGCTACACAGATCATACTAAGGAACACCTCCCCATCCTTCACAGCTGGACTGTTGCATAAATGCAGACTGTAACCCCAACTCTGATTTCAGTTCTGGTTTCCATGGCTTAGATTGTAAGAGATGAAAACAGCCAAATTTATACATGGAAGGGGTAAAGAAAACCTGAGTGGCATAGACAAAACAGGGAATGGCTGTTTGCTGGGAGGAATTACTTTATAATATACCTGTAGGTTGCAGGTTCAAGTAAACAAAAAGTGTTTTCTCAACAATGGAAAAGCCTGATTTGTTTACACTTTCCATTCACACTGCTTCTGCAGACACTGGTCTTTCCTAACAAAATATAAAATGTCCATTATTTGAAGGTATTGTAGTTTTATAGAAATACGGAGTGGCAAACCATGGCTGAAATTATGTTGAAGATCAAGAAATAAAGTTTGATTGCTGAGTAGCCAGCAAATCTGGGTATGAATTCCCTGTGAAAGTCTTGGTTACTAAGCAGTTATGAAACAGTCAGAGAGGCAGATGTTTGTCAAGTAATTGTTGGGTGCTATACATTCTGTAAGGCTCTATTTTATGGATAAAATTTTGAATTACATTTCATGATAACAGTTGTTAAAGGCTCATGGGAACAGCATGGTTGATTTTACAGACATTAATTGGAAAGCATCATGGTGGAAGCAATGGATGAACATAATTTCCTTTTCCAAGGGAAAGGGTTGCTGCAGTGAGGTGAGAGGTTACAATTACAATGACAAGCAGTTGAAGCGAATCTATTCCAAGTTAAACATTCCTGAAGTTCCTGTATTTTCCATCCAAGAGCTGTGGAAGAGCTCTGTGAGTTTGCCTTTCCTTCATAATTAGCAGCAGGTTACATTGCTTCTGCTTGATAAGCCATTAGTTATTAGTATGGTGCTAAATTTGACCTTGTACCAAATGACCCCGGGGGAAAAGCTGTCTGTTTGATTACAATAATAATAGCTTTTAACAATTGGATTTACTTAGCTAGATGTTAATTGATCCACTTACAACCTTCTGCAAAAAGAGTTTGGGAATGTTACACAACACTGGAGAGAGCTGCAGGCAAAAATTAGAAGACAGCTGGTGAATTAAGGGTTATGAACTGCCAAGTTCTATTGAAGGAAAACTACATTTCAAAAAAGGTCTCAGCCAGTGCTGAACATTAAAAAAATCCTGCCAAGTTTATCTGGGGGTAGTGGTGTGAGCCATCACTTCATTACAGTTACTTGTTTGTTTTCTTGCTCTCCTTGGGGCTGAAGAGCAGAATGGACACTCTCCCATACCTGGAGGGTGTCCATGATTATGAAATCAATAATTAGAAACTTGAAGGAAAAAAGCTTCTGTGTCCAATAATCTTTCAAGAAAAACAAATGGCTGATGCACTGAAATTTGGCAACTGGGATATCCTCAGCCTTGTGTAAGATGATAAATAGCATGTTAAATAGGCAAGTGTTTGCAATTTTCCTTAAGCAGAGCAGCATTTTAGCCCAAGAGCCACAGGTTTCTGATCCTTTCCCTCTCCTACCTTATTTAATTGTAACCAGTTTTGACCTGTCCCATTGAAGGTACTCAAAATCTCAATCCCCATGAGCTGGTGGTCTGTCTGTCTGTCTGTCAGGATATCCATTCAGCTATGGACACACAGCTAGCTGGCTAACACACTCTACCAGGAGAGAAAAGCAGCTTCTGCATGAACCTAGCTGATCACACTCAAGTATATTTCCCAGAGACTTCTTTAGCCATAAGTATTGCCAAGAAAACAAAATTATGGGAGAATGAAAGCAATTTCATTGCATGGCTGTAATTCTGAGTGCTGTCATCCAGAGATGTTGCAATGGTAGCGCAATAATTTACATGGAGAGGGAGGATTATTCACCTGTTTATCACATGGGGATGCTCAAGTCTTCATGGATAATTTCTGGGTATTTTCTGAAGTAAAGCAAATCCCAAAACTGTAGAGAACTGAAGTAGATGTCTGTTACAGCACATCTGATGTTTTACTAATGAGACACAGCACCACTGAAATACCACGGTTCAGGAAGTTTCCCATCCCTGCTGTGCTAACTTTAGGCCTTACAATGGCTGTTTCTGCAGCTCTTTTCTCCACACTGTGTCCCTGCCCATGGCAGGCAGGTTGGAACTGCAGGGTCTCTGAGGTCCCTTCCAAGCCAGGCCATTCTGTGGGTCTGTGATTCCATGAGTCCATGGTTCCATGTTAGATCAGGCTCACAGCTTTCCTAAACAGGATTAATAACATGCATGTTTTAAAACAGTCTCTAGTTGGTAGAGTGTGGCAGCATTTTTTCTGTTTATATGTCTAAAATGTCTCAGTCAGTACTGAGGCCAGGGGAAGGGAGAAGATGGGCTAAGCACAGGAGCTGCAGCAGAACAGGGAAGGGATGTTCCCATGTCAGAGCCAGGGAAGGGATGCTCCCATGTCAGAGCAGGGAAGGGATGTTCCCATGTCAAAGCAGGGAAGGGATGTTCCCACTGGAGAGCAGGCTCTGTCATGATGATTTCCCCACTGACTGAGTCCCTGAAAATGGCTGATAACAGCTGTTACACCTGGAATTTTGGGTTACATGCTAAAGCTTTGTGAATTTAAACCTTTTTCAATTTGATGTGACCTGGTGGTGCTCACTGTATCCAGTGAGTTGGTCGATTGAAAATCTAGCACTATTATTCCCCTCACTAATGTTTAATCAGTGTTCTGATTTCAGCTGCCAGGCCAGGGCTCTCCTATGCTCAGTCTGCACCAGAACACAGGACTAAGATGGGCATAAAAACATCTCCAAATGATACTGTACAAAGCAATGCTGGTCCCATCTTCTCTGTGGTGTGTGTACAGTTATTGAGAATTTCTGGCTATGATCTCACTCTCAGTGTCTCCAAAAAAAGGGGAAAAAAAAAAAAAAAAAAGCATGGGCAGATATCGGCGAAAGCATTTGGGAAGGGATAGCCCCTCAGCCATGCTTTTGTAAGCATTGGATTTTTCAAAGTACTGATCCACAAATGTCCTTGTTTTGAGAGATCAGATTTTTACTTTTGATGGAACACTTCCAGTACAGAGCTGCTCCACCAGAGCTAATGGTAACATTCTTACTGGCTTCAGTGAATTCAGGATTTAAGTGCAAGCTGCATCCTACAGCTCTCATTTGCTTCCCTACAAACTGGAGTTCACCAACTGAAAACAAGGCTAATGCTCTGAAAGGGGGATGTCTATTGAGAGTAAAATTAGCTAACAAGGTCTAAACCTTCAACATCTTGTGTTATACCTAACAGTCCTTTTTTTGGCATAGTCAAGAATTATGGTATGCACACATTTAGCGAGTTTAGTGTCTTTAATTGGCATTTCTAAAAATGGTTTTATTTGCAGTAATTTCTTTAATTTCCTAAAAATATTTTATTCCAACTATCCAGTTCTAATGTGATCTTCATTTCTGTGTTTGCTCTTGCTGCTGAGGGTGCTCAGCACTAGCATTTGGAGAGCTGGTGGCAAGTCTGTAAATTCTATTGTTCTTCACTCCTGCAGCAGCAGTAGCTCACTGCACCTTCTTAAAGACCTGCTTGCACGTGACTCCACACACTCTTATTTCCTAGGAAGAGAAAATAATTAAAAACACAACTTTTACTTAGGGCACAAACATTATACATTCATGTGTATGTCCAGCTGAATTTGAATCCACAATTTTCTATTAAATTAGGCTGGGAGGCTTGAATGTATTTCAGCCTGTTTTTCATCCTAAAAGAAACCATCTGGTTTGGGTTTGTTTTCTGCTAAAAGGTGGAGCAAGGGAAGTTATTTTGAGATCTCAGATCTCAAAGGGCCAAACACGTTCCTGGTGCATTATTCTCTATTTGCAGTTAACAATCAGCAACTGCTTTAGGCATTTGGAATGGGCATTCTCTATTTTGGGTACATAAAGAAGAGGGCATGGATTTGCCTCACCAGCTTTGAGTCTGTGTGGTGATGACTGGTAGCTCCAGCCTACAAACTCAGAAATCTGGGCCCAATTTATCAAAGCAGAGCTCATGGCTACTGAAGGCAGGTGATTGTACAGAAGATCTGCTCCAGGCCTGCCAGGCAGCACAGCAGGCAGGTTTGACTGAGCCTGAGTACCCTGGACGCACAAAGCTGCTCCTCTGAGTCCCACAAGAGCTTTCCCAACCCACCTTGCTGATCTCTGGATCACTGTGAGATGGGCATGAGTAGGGGCAGTTTCCATCCTGTGATGGGATTTGGAGGCTGCTGCTCCTTCCTTGTTCACCTATCTCCACTCCTGAAACTCCTCAAGCCTGACCTGAGAAGGGCACTCAGGTGTGTGCCTGGGACACAGTTTAGGTGAAAGAAAAAAGAGTATTGAAGTTCTGAAGGGACATAAAAAAGGGCTTATGCATGACCCAGCAAAATGGTCATTTTCATAGAACACCTTCTGGTTCAAGAAGAGACTTTTAATAAAGCTCCTGGAACATTCTGAGGAAGTTATGCACATTTTTTATGGGGGACTTCAATTAAATGACTTAAAACAACCTTAAACTAGGTCAATAACCTTAACTGACATATGTTGCTTGACCCCAATAAGAGAAAGTGCTTCATTCTGAGTTGGTGGAACAACAGACTGACGCAGTGACTTTAGTCAGGACCTGCTCTGTTCACTCCTGCAGAGGTAATGCAGAAGGAAGAGTGTGCAATAAGGGCTGAGAGATCTGCTGACAGTGACAAAAACTCTGGGATTGCAGAAGCAATCAATACAACAGAAAAGGGCAATAAAACTCAAAAGGAAATGGGGAATGGTCAAATAAGTCATTCACATAAAATAAAAACCTAAAAAGAACTACAAAGTACAGACCACAGAAAGAAAATAGGAAGCTATAAACTACTGAAGGATGTGCTCCTACTCTCTGCAGAACTGTGAAAAGAATAAATTAACACTTGGCTCATTGTGTGAAGTTCAATAGGATCATAAAGCTATTGAAGTATCAATTCTTTAAAGGTAACTTCTCATTGTATCAAAGCACTCTCAAAAGGACAGGACCTAATAATCTCAGCTGGAAAAAAATAGATACTAAAGGGGACTCTACTGCACTTTTAATGGAGAGAACTGCATTAACAAGGATTACAGAAATAAAGAGGACATCTTTTGAAATTAATGGAATACAAGAAGTGAGAAAATTGAAATATTGAGGAGTGGCCTCTAAAATACTTGCATATTCCTTTGCATGAATTAATTTTGTACTGATTTCTGCATACATGGGAGACAGGTTGTGGTAAATTTTCCAAGTGCCAGTTAGTGAATGCATCAGCTGGCAGGTGTGATCCAGAATTCAGCCCTCTGAAAAGCAGCATCAGAGCAGTCAGGTTACCCTGGCCTACCTGAACTGGCACTAGACACAAGTATTTGAGCAACTGAATCTGAGTTTCTGACTTCTAAAATCAGCCTCCTGACAGGGACAGGGCATGGAGGTCCATGGCCAGGCTGTGTGGCAGGAATCCGAGCAAGGACAGCAGAAAGCAGGGCTGAAGGACTGGAGTTGGGGACAGAAGATGGGAAGAGACAATGCCTGGGAGCTAGCAAAGGCCAGAAAGCAGGCTGCCAGTCCAGAGAAATCCAAGAGCAACTGGTGCTGTTGTTTCTGTGTGCAGGGGAATGCACAGATGTGGAGGGCTGAGGGCAGCCAGGAGAGAGCTGAACTTGGGGCAGCAATTGTGGCAGGAGCTGGCTGCCAGCAGAGAAGCTGGAAGAGCTGGAGCCTGCTGCCACTGCCCTGCCTGCTGTGCAGCTGTGAGGAGTGTGGAAATACTGAGAGGTGCTTCCTGGAAGGAGTGTGCATGCACAGGAAATTTGGACATCTCCTTTTTATTGCTGCCTCCCCTCCTCTAGGTGAGCCCATGGCCTCAGCTGGAAAGTCCTCACTTCCACAGCAACCTTCTCCCTGCCCGTGTTGCCTCACATCCAGGTGGGAAGATCTGCCATATCCATGCCTCTCCTAAACTGGAGTTGGGGACTGCCAATACTTCCTCAAAATGATGTTTAGTAATAAGGGGCTTGGGGTACTTCTGCAAAGATTTCATAACTCTGCTACTGATTTGAACATTTAGAGGATACCCATTTAGCTTGCTGAATGCTAATAGTACTGCAAAGTGAGGAGAAATGGAGGTTGGAGTTTATTATCCCAGCAGGAATACTGCCTTTTACCCACACTGATGAGAGAGTGAGAATGCTGTAGAGTTATAGGACAAAAGAACAGGCATCTTCTTTCAGGTCCTGTTTATTTAGAAAGATAAAAATTATGATCTGAAAAAACCATCAATTTCAAAAGCTTAATTGCTGTTTTAGTTCTCTAGGCTATAATGTAGCATGGTCTGTAATTATTTTAAAAGAACCATGGTGTATTTTTCCCTTATTGTTGGGTGCTCAGTTTCACAGCTCCCACACTGAGTATTTCATAGACTGTGAGGGACATTCTGCTGAATGTCTTCCTCGTGTGAACATTTCAGCCTGGACAGACATTGAGCACAGAAAGAGCATTTGAAATTGTCAGGCTTTTTAAGGGACATAAAAACATAATGACTGCAAATGAAATTGTTGCTTTAGAGACAAGCCAAATGCTGCACCAATACACAATTATGTCTAAGTCAGCCAAAATGACAGCACATTCCCTGCTGTGTTATATCTAAGCATTTGAATGGAGGGGCATTCAAAACCTCCTACATGATCTTACCAGGTGCATTTCATCTCCTTCAATCCACTGGGTCCAACCACGGCCTTCCTTCTCTCCATTCTGTACACAAAGCAGCTTATCTCCATCCCAAGACACAGTGGTCTAACAAAACAGACATATTTGGTATTACTGTAATATTCTCTGACATTATGATTAGTTTCTGTAAAGCAAAACTTATTTCTAATGACAAGTGTATCTCATAAAAAGAATGATTACAGAGTGTTGTACCACTCAGGATAATTACCAAAGAAATGAGCTTGAACAGAAAGTTGATGCCCAACTGCCTGCCAAAAATTGGAGGGATGAGATAAAGCAAGAAAAAATATCATCAAAACCTTTGTGTAAGAGCACACTCTCTCCCTGCTGAAAAATGCAGCAGATGAAGGGCCCTGCAGCTTAACCCTGTATTTACAAAAAGAGCTGAAAACTTAAGATCCAGTTTGTTCTCTTCCACCCTAAGAATGATTCCCCAGCTGCTCTACCTGAAACCAACTCCCATTTCCTGGCACTATGGATGAACAAAGCTTTTGAACACTGAGCTGGCCTTTCCTCATGTCTCAGTCTGCCTTCCTTCACCGAGCAGAGTGGTTTGGAAGCATCAGCAAGTTGGTAACTTTGCCAGCATCCTGCTTTTTGCTGCTGAAGCTGGGGAACCACCCAAGCCAGGACTCACAGGATAAGTCAAGAGTCAGGTCCAGTAATCAATACTGCACTTCTGTGAATATTGGTGCTGTCCTGAGGGGCTCAGTAAAACCCGATTTCATAAAACTCCCTCACTGTATGACAGTGCATCCTGCAGCCTGTTCCTCTGGTTGGCGTTTATTGACAATTTGCCTTTCCTAGCTCCCTAAGACAAAGAGAAGCAATGTTCTATAAAATACTCAACAAGGGAAGAGCAGTGACAGTTTGTGCTCTGTGAGGTCAGTTTAACATTAATATTAGCACGTGGCCTGTAAATCAGCTTGTTTGAAGGCACTCTGAGGACTAAATATGGAATTACTCTCTACCTTGTAAAAGTCTTCAGCCACTGCTTGCATGAGCAGTCAGATATGGAGAGATGATGAATTCTGATCTGTCATTAAAGGACACTTACTGCATCCGTCCTGTGCAGTTCCTAAGAGAGGAAGTCAGCCTATGTTCTTCCTTCTGGTAACTAAACCCTGTTTAACACTCAAAACCTATCCAGTCTAATTTATTTCATCTGTGTATGTCACAAACAATTAATTCTTGAATGATAACCATGACAGCCACTGTCTCTGAATGAGTGCAGGCAGCAGCCTCCTCCCGTGGGAAGCTGTAGACTAAACCAGCATGAAAAAAATGAATCACTCCAAGAGTGCCAGGATAGACAATCATGGGCAAGGCAATGGGATTGATCCATCAGTCTGTCTGCACCACATGGGGGCTCTGAGAAACAAACTCACGTGTCCTTGCTAAAAATCTCTCTCATTTAGAAAATACATTCACAAATTCTTCTGTTCTCTGTTGTAAAGGGATATATTCAAACAAAGAAGTAGATAACATTTTATGAAACCATATCCTTTTAATGAAAAAATGCTAATGCAGGAAGGAACAACAGATTTGGTAAAGCTGTAGTTAATATGGTCACCATAACCTAAATCCTCTCCTATATCTGAATCTGCACACGTTCACTGAAGAGACAGAAGAAAACAAATAATAGGAGACAAAGTGAATAATGTTTAATTTATAAGTTAACATATCTACAAATTTCTGATTCTAAAAAATCAATATAACAGCAAATGAGTGATGATTTGTAGATGTGAGGGATACTGTGGAATGAAGAATTTGTATGTGGAACTGTGCTTAGTAACTGCATTTATTTATATCTACTGAGTATTTGCTCAGCATAGTTTAATCTTTACTCTAGCTTAACAGTTAAATTTGGTGGGTTTAGATGTGAATTCAGAGGCAATACACCATGATAAAGTAGGATCCAACTTTATTAGTCCTACTAATGTTCAAAGTCAGTTTTGAATGTGACACTGACAGTACACTTGGGGGGAATAGAGAAATATTTGTAGCAGCACAAGGAAATGTTAACATCCTAGCCTCCAAGGGTGATTGAAATTGTTTCATCTCAGAAAACAACACATTTTTTCTCCGGATTTTTTGTTTTTCCAGTCAAGATTAGAAACTGCTTTTTGCAATTTGGTGATAACCATGGAGAGTCTAAACTCGTAGACATTAACCAAGCTGTCTCATCAGACAATATTCTCAGGAATACTCTGCCTTCCCTTTGAGAAATAGAAATATTGAGAGGATATGAGTAAAGCACACAATTCCTGATTTCTGCATGTAGTTGTTTTGCTCTGAAGGTTATAAAGGGCAGAATACATTGCAAGAGAACATTATGTCATTCTCTTTGTTAGCAGGAACAACCACTTTGTGATGGCAATATTAATCATTGGCATCTGTATCCTTTCTTTAGGTCAAACTGTAATGTCTCAATGTCCCTTTTATTAAACTAAGACACAAAATAAAATATTCTCTTTTAGCTCTGATAGAAGCATGTCCTTCCACCCCAAATACCTCTACTGAGACACACAGGGAGCGTTAGCTGAGGTTGAAGTTGCTCTGGCTGTCAAGGTGTGCTGGCTGCTGCCAACATTCCACCTTCTGCAACACCTAAATCAGAGCAATATCTGTTTTCCAACATCCCCAAATATTTGAATCAGAACATAAAACCAATACTCCAGAAATACTGTAGGGCCAACACTGTATATATAATCTCTCTTGCTGTATCAAAGAGCAAGGATTTATCTTTGAGGACTGGATCAGGATATTACCATGGTATAATCAGGAACCAAGCACTTGCAGACTGCTAAGGCAGTTCTGTGTAACCCTCTGGTTCTCCCTGACACACTCCCAAGATAAACAAACACTTTACTTTTTATGTAAAGCTACTTTTCTTGAGAAGTATGTCTTTGTAATGAACCTTGTTTGCCCTCATTTTGCTAATAGCATTACCTAAGGGCTGCCTGATTACAGAGCCACCTGCCTGGAATGACTGAAAATCCTTGCCAGGCTTTGGGGGACACAGCAGCCCAGGCACACATCTCCTGTTCCTCATCCTCTTCCACAAGAGGCAGACTGGCAGAGAAACTCGGGGGACACTGGAAAGCTGCAGCTTCCAGAAACAGAACCAACTAGCTGAAAATGGAGCATTTCTCTAAAACTGAACTCTGCCTTTTTGAGCATCTTGTACTACTTGATAATAAATGGAAGGCATTGTTTACTCCTTTCAACTACATTGTACATAATCTAGTTCACCATAAATCTTGCTCACTTACCACTTGCCCACTTACCATACTTTACCCTAAGATGAACACTTTCTAGGTCACGTGCACGTAATTCTATAGGAAACTTCAACAGAGAATGGTAATGGGTGCCATTAGCCAACAGTACTGTCAACAATACTAAAGGAAAGCCAGAAAAGGTGACTGAGTGGGTAAAAACCAGGCAGTCTTGCCTCAATTTAACTCTTCCCAAAAATTCCAACCACCAATATTGCACATTTTTTGGATTATGTACACTTTGCTCTTGAGATGTAGTACTAGAGAATGGAGTACTAGAGAATGTAGTACAGAGAATGTTCTGGGAAGTGAAAGCCTTTGAAGCCTGAGGACACAAAAAATGTTCAAATTTTGTTTAGTTTTACAGTATGGCTTCTGTAGTGTTTCACTTTTTGTGTACTTTGATATTCTCCTTTTATTACTTAGGCATCCACATACTTTTGATAGTGATTTAATCTCTTTGTGTTATGAGGTTTTAAATTCATATGCGTAGCACTGCCGGAATCTTCCTGAATATTAAAGTTGGGGAAAATTATACTTAAAGTATTGTCATTACTATTTCCAGTTATGAGACAAGGTAGATTTATTAAATGAAATATTTACTAACCTCTTAAAAAATTATTGACTACATATCTGCTTTTTCTTTAGTAGCAGCAACTGTAGCAAAATGTTGCACAATTTCAGCTTCCAGTGGCAAATCATCCTGACCCACAGGCAGAGACAGTGACTTTTGTAATTTATTGAAGTAGTCATCAAACATTATCAGAGTACTTTGCATTTCCCAGTGAGGTCTAAGTGCAAAGACATTTGGTGCTGGCTCTGCACAGTATTTCTCATTCCCCTGCTGGCAATTCCTATGTGCCTGCCTGGGTCAAGGGCTCGGCAACTGAGGGTACAGAATGGATTTCACACATGAATGGAAGAAAATAACTTTTTTCCAAGCAGTTAATGAACATTTTTTGTTAATGCTACAAAGATTTTTGACACATTGCCTTTACAAGTATGAATTGCATCTCCCACCTTTCATCAAAAATACATTATTGATTTCCTGTCTGTAGCAGAAACACAGCAGCATCAGTTCTATTTTTCTCCTGCCTCCCTTAGACTGTTGTCTCTATATATGGAGCAGCAAATGACTGCAAAGCTCAGAGTGCACCACACTCCCTGCTCCATCTCCATCCAGTGATTCTCTGCTTGGGAGAATGACAGGCCTTTTTGATTATGATCTAAGATGGATTAAAAAATGGAAAGTCATTTTTTTAGGTCAGATGAAACAGAAAAATCCAATTTGAGTTGTGTTTTGTAAATAACACCAAAGAAAGTATTCTAGAACTTTTGGTCAAACACAGCAATATCTCCAACAAGGTATTTAACAACTTCTCAAGATAAACCATTTCACCTGTATTAAGTATCAAAGTGATATAAAAACCTACTGTAAGCATTTTTTTGGGGGGGAAAAGGAAGTTCTTATAGAATAAACTCATGTTGATGTCCCAGGCAAAGTACAGTGTAGCTGTTAGGGGGAATTCTGCCAGCTGATCACTCCCTATGGCCTCTGTGCAGGAGCCATGGGCAGCTTCGTCACCTCTCCCCCAAAATTCCTTTTGTCTCATCACATTTGCATCTGGAAGTTCAGCAACAGAAACTACTGAGAAAACAACAACAAACCCAACAGAATAATTCCTGGAAGGATTCCTGGCCTTTATCTCCAGATCCTGGTGCTGGCCAAAGGCTGAACCTATTTAGCCACGCTGCAGATTAGTCATGGCAAAGTCTCCTTTGCTTCTGTCACTGTCAGCATCTCCAGGGATAGCACTGGTAGAAAAGGGGCTTAGGATCGGACTGAAAAATTTTAGATTAAAGGTAAGCTGTTGTCAGATAGGATCAGACCCTAAATGCTCCAATTCCTTATTTTGAATCCTTGCTCCTAAGAGCAACAGAGCAAAGCAAAGACAAGATATGTTCCAGAGAGTAGGAAAACTGAAGGTGCAAAGCTCCAGGCTATGCTGACAATATGTGGGGGGAGGAGGAGAATCAATATTTTAGACAGTGCATATTGTTTTATTTCTTAGGAATGGTGGCTTTGTTTCTAACTGGAATAAAATTGTATACAAATAATACAGAAATAGGAAAACTTGTGTATATCCCATGCCAGAAAATAAGAGTAAACCCCATCACATCCAATTCACTCTGTGTTAAGATCAGAATCGATTCTAAGACACTTACTGTTTAAATTAATGGCTATAACTGATTTATCCCCTGTGTAATTTTAGCAAGATGCAATTGTACATAACACTAATGATTTGTCATTCAAAATTGGATTTGTTAAGTCTGGTTCTCAGCTTTTCAGCTGATTCTGACTGCACTTTCTGCACTTGTAACTCTCAGAGCTTTTTAGAGTTCACAAAAAGCTGACATGCTTAACCTATCCAAACCCACTTTTTCCTGCAGAGCTTCAGTATGCTAGCAGCAGTTCTGTGACTAACTAGCTCCAAAGCTTCTACTCAGCCTCGTGGTTTAGATATGAATCCAGCCCTGAAAAATCTGAAGTTTATGACATTTATATGACCAAAGATTCCAATCATCTCATTTGCTATCACCATGCAAATGTGCAAAGCACATCACTTCTAGGTAGTAACTAATGCCCAAGAGGCAAGCAGGGTGGGACAAGGCAGGGAAAAGGAAACTGCTCCTCCTCACTGAGGCACAGACACAAGGGGCCAGAGTCCATTCTGACAGAGCCTGAGACAGACCCAGGATGGACTTTGCTCTCTGGAGCATCAGAAGGGTTGACTGGTTGACTTTTCTTCATCACTTGTTGAGAGCAGTTTGTAAAGGGCAAGAAATACCAACAGAAAACTACCATAAACTCTAACTCTTTTAAATTACACTTCCCTCCACACCAAAATAAAAAAATCAGGGATTATGCCAGTGAGGAGCTGGGGAAATTACAGTATTACAAAGAGACAGGAGGCACTAAATTTGAGAGAAGACCAGCCCCAGCAACAGTGATTCTAGAATAATGCTTGCTCCACCAAAGTATAGGAGAAAATACTTACAAGCCCACAAGGGCAGCACTGGAAGGGTAAAGAAATAAAATAGCTAAATCAGAGGGATCGAGTGGAGACATATTGCTGATCTTGCATCTTACTAGACAGGCATAATTCATTTTGAATCTTCTGAACCTGTGGGAGATTCTTCCTGCAATTCCATGTACTGGAATGTTGTTTGTGGTTGTTGTTTTTCTAGCAGCAAAGTCTTAACTCCCAAATCTGCTCAGAACTAGATTAACAGCTGTGAATTCCATTTGTGTAACAGAGGAACCTGCCTAAATAGTTAAATAAGTTTCATGAAGCACGTGATTTTGTAACAGGGCTTTATTCTGACCTTGCCGTGGTATAAATCAAATTATGGCCAGAACAACTACCTCCACTGCAATTTTCCTGAATATAAACCTGAGTGGAATCAATGTCACAATAGGCACATTTGCTAATTAAAACAGGGCCATGATCGGTTTTGAACAACTTCCCTTCCTTCAGCAGGATAAGGCACAGTCAGGTGTCTGAACAGTCCTTGTGTGGCTGTTTCAAACATTAACTGACATTTCACATGGTAAGATGTATCCTAGATCTGATGAGGGAAATCCCCAACTCCCAAATCCTCCTCACCCTACCCCACCCCAGCCAAGTCTTAATGAGGACTGCAAGTTCTGTTAGCCCCAATAAAAGAATCCTAAACACCTACTTGATAACTTATTCATGGTCATATCCCATTTGTATTCAGGTTTAGATAACTAAATGGTTAAGATGTATTATTTCCCACATTCCGTTTAAAATTCTTTCAGTTTTCTCTGTTTCCCAGTTCCCTGCCTTTGTCATTTCATTTCCTGCTTCAATGGAAGAAAAAAATTACTGTACCAAGGTTCTGAGTTACCAAAGCACCTCTCATATGCTTGGATAAAAACTCAATTGTAACACAACTGTTCTCAGTTATGCAAGAAATTCTGCTCTTCTATATTTAAAACATAAAATTTTTCTGATTTTTTAATCACTTGCCCTTAGTCTCTGTCAAAAGAGATTAATTCTACATAGGGTAAGATAAAGCATTTCAGTCTTTCAAATGCCTGAACAGCTCAGCATAATTATAATGCATTAGTTTCCTCTGGCTTTAGCAGCAGAATCATTTGAAAACTAAAAATTTTACGGAAGTGATTTTTGCATCTGAGCTATCCAATTTTCAATCTGCTTTGATTCATTGGATGCAAAGACTTGCAATGTGAAATTTCAGCCTTTGTTTCAGCATTTTAAGGTTTTTCAGCTAACTTTTTCATAATTTCATTACTAAACACTAAGTAATTGACACTGTGAAGGTACAGAAGACTTATGTGCCTCGTTCCTATGTGCTGGTATGTATTTCACACTGTAGATGTTTCACCAGCTTCACTGGTTGTGACTGACAGAAAGGGAAGCACAACCATCTGCTGATGAATGAGAGATACTTTCAGAGATGGTTTTGGATTAATTGTTTCAATAAGGTCTTCCTCTTGCATGCACAGTAAATTTTTTCCACAGTATGGTTTATATACACAAAACAAAGTTTTTACTTAGAGGAACACCTGAGACACTAAAGTAATCGCAACTTGAGATTGTAGAAATTATTTTTAAAATTGAGGAGATTTCATGAAGAGACTGGAGCTTCACTGAGAATTATGATATCAGGATCAAAGACTCGGTGTGAGAAATACCAAAGCCAGAGCTCTCCATTTAGCTTTAAATGTCTCTCTCGGCACATTCTCCATCTGATAATATGTTGCCAATTAAAACTATGAACAAATTCTCCAAAGCAGTAGAAACTTGACTACATGCTCCAATTTTAATCATGTGAGAAAAAAGGTCACGCAAATTAATGTTCTAAACTTTCTACACCACCTAATGTACACCTTGGAACATTTGCAAAGAATGAAAGATCTGAAGATGGAAACTTTCATTTTTACGTTTGTACTTGAAACTGCCGAGTTTTTAACAACCCTGGATAGTTAAGTATGTTTGAAGCTGCAGAAAGATCTCTTTCACAAAACTGCCAAGTGAATAGATTTAACTTTTATCTAGGAGATCCAATCCTGGGTGGAAAGCTCGAGGAGCATTGATACCAACTGTCACTTGTGATTTCTCCTGTGGTCAACTATCCCATCACTGCTTTTGCAGAACATAGAAACTGCATCTTTAACTAAACTGCGGGGCTTTAGAGTTCCCAAAGTAGCAAATTTTCACTTCCCAACAGAAACAACATCCTAAAGGACCTGATGTCACCAGCTGCTGTTCCCTCCATCCCTCTAGAGAACAGTCACCCAAAAACATGTGCATGCAAGAAAGCCAGGCTGAGGGTCAGAAAAAGGAGAAACTGAAATTCCTAAGGTTTATCCTTCTCAATTAACTCCCTGATCCAGAAAGCTCAGACTCCTAGGAGTGACTAACTATAAAAATGAAAAAACCCTAACTGCAAAGGAGGAGAGGGCTTGTACTACCTGTTGGGGGTTGAATTTGTTTCCTTTTGTTTGTGGAATTTTTCCCCATTGGGTTGCCAAGGGAACTAATTGCTGGGCGCTTATGGGTGCTTGACCAAGGCAGGAAAGGAAGGGGTGGGGGGCAGTTGCTCTCTGCTCCTGGCTTCGGGGACTGCAGGCGTGCCTGCTGCTGCGGGGAGGATTCTCTGTTTCTCCACTGGCTGCGGTCCTGAGAAAGTCTACCATCATCAGCTCTTGAGCTCCAGAACAGCTGAGTCCATCTTCTCCTGCCCTGTGCGACCGACCCTGTCCTGCCGCTCCCGTTCCCTCGGCGCTGCTTTGCGGCACTGTCCTCCTCCTCCTCTGCTGGAACATCCCTGCCGCTCGAGCTACCACCGCGGGGCTTCCTGCTCTCACCCACTGGCCCGGGATTGTTCCACCATTTCAGCCTGGTGCTCTCAGCGAGATCGGACTGCCCTGAGCTTTGTGAGAACAAAACCCTCGAGGTCTTGCTTGGTTCTGTGTTGTATTATAGCTATAATTGTTATTGTTTGTTTGCATTGTTGCAACTACTAGTAAGAACTGTTATCCCTATCCCCGTAACTCTGTCTGAAAGCCCCTTTAATTTCCTAAAATATAATAATTTGGAGGGAGGGGATTTGAATTCCACATTTCCTAAGGAGGTCCTGCCCCTCCTTAGCAGATACCTGTCTTTCAAACCAAGACACTACCACAAGACTATCAAGTCCCTAATGTCAAAACTTCAACTTCTGAAGTAAATATCAGCAAAACTTTTTAGCCTTTCCTCCTCACAGTATTGATTTGGAATTAGTGTAGCTACACTCAACCCTGACTGGCTCAAGGATATGTTTTACAGCTGAAAGATGAACATAATTTCAGTGAATTACACACAGGATCTAACCTGTCCACCATACTGATATTAATTTTACAGATATGTTAACTGTAGCTAGATGATATATTCCTCATTAAAAGAAAAAGCAATCTATACTTCTAGGAAGGATTACTTCTAAGGTGGTTTTTGCTAGTTTCCTGATGATTGCTCTGCTGTATAGATTAATGTTTAATGTGTAATTTGTCTTATCCGTGTTCCTTTGTACTGCTCATACATTGCGCTCCTTGGATAAAACTTGCCCAGTGGTCTGCTCAGTCCACAATATAAATAACAATAATTGATTCACAACCTCTCCCATTACACAGGCTATTAATGATTAAGCCATTTATGGCATTCACTCCCACAAGCTCTACATGAACAAATGGAACACCAAGAATGAAATTCAAGCTTTGCTTTCATGGTGGTTTTCTTTGTAACACCACTCAGGGAGTGGTCCAGTATCTCTTAGTACCTCCACGACTCCTCTCTCACAAGACTCCTTCTGCACTGTTGGAGTAATTTTGCTGCTTCACAACTGCAAATTTTGCCTGACATTATGGTTATCAGATTTGGACTGAAGTCACTTCAGAAAGACAGCTTCTTGTACTGTTTTGCTGTTTACAAAACATGTAGAAAAGAAATCTTTAATAAGAAAATTGGACTATAAAGCATGATGTGCTGCTGCAAGGCAAATGAAGTCCTAGTGGTCAGTGACCTGAAGTGCCCAGCTACAGCTGGAGACCACAGAGAAACACAGAGATCTCTGGGGTGTTGTGTGGAATTACATTCTTAAGTCCTTCTTAAAAAACCCCAGTCAGTCAGTGACTACCCCTGGTTGTTTGGGGTTTTTGTTTGTTTGTTTGTAACAGGCAGGAAGGGGCTGATAACTTCTGCTTCCAAGGCTGAATAAGCATTTCCCACTAAACAGTAAAAAGAGAAATGTTTGAGTAACCTTTGAAAGTAGGCTGAACTAGGTTCTACTCCAATCACCTGTTGTAGTGACTGAAATTCTCTCTCTCTAGTTTCTTCTTTCTGGTTTAACATTTTGAATCCTTCCCTTATCACTCAGTTTAGCAAAAAAGGGTAGGGATTTTTTGCTTGTTAAAAAATAATAAAATATTACTTCTTTCCACCATGCAGAGGATGGCTTAGTTCTCCTTCAGATGGAAGTTTAATGGTATTCAACTACAGACAATGCTTACACAGGGACAGTTCTGTGCACACACAAATGTTGGTAGCAGATATTTTGAACATTGCTATCTTTGATGGCAATTTAATCACCTCAGTCTTAAATCTTTCCTTGGGCTCATAACTGTTCAGTGAATCTGGACCTCAATATCCTGATTAAGAGCATTCCAGGAGCCAAAATCACATGATACCATTGGGGCACTTTCCTACACCCAAATGCACTTGCTCCTCCCTTCTGTCAATGTTGTATTCTGCGCTCATCAAACTTGTACCCTCTATAACAAGGACTACAGAGGGATTTGCTGAGGCATTCAGTAGCCAACCATTCTTCTTCTCTGGTCTTCCTAATTTTTCCCTTTGCTGCCATGATCAGAGCAAAAGCAAATTTGCAAATCTTAGTGTGAGTGAAAAGTATTGGTTTTAAACAGCACTATCTTTCTCAGAATGGAAATCTATTCTTCAATGAGATTCCTCCTCTAGAGTCCCTCCTGAGATAATTTTCTTTTATTTGTCATCTTCCTCACTGTAGAATATTGCCAGTGTCATGCTGCCAAACTTATTGGTGAGACTTGCTATTCTCAAGTTTTTCCCCTGTAAATTGATATTTATTAGTCCTAAGTTAAAAAGCAAAAAGAGCTCATAAAACAGAGCTATCATAAAACAAAGTCCTCAGTATTTGCTTATTCATTTCAGTAAGATTTGTTCCAGTGGGCTAATTAAGTGTGTACCCTAATAAATACACCCAATCTTTACGCACTTGGCCATTCTCACACACGGACCTTGCAATCAGTGGATTTCCTCTACTGTGAAACCTTACTCATTAAGAGGTTCTGGAAGTGACCCTAGATATCTTTCTGACTAACAAACATCCCACTATAAATGAGCACAGTTTCACTAAGGTTATTATACACTGATTGATAAAATTGCTTTGTGCTCCTGATTAAAATTAACATTCCTCTAACCTAAAGGCAAGCTCAAAACTGTGGGTACATTGTGGCAAACTGAGAAGTACAGAAATAATAGGAACAGCCACCCAGGATGGTTAAAAGATGTGTTCTCAGGTTATCAATATTCCTTTTTGTCCACTGTTAAAGTTCTGCTTCTTACCATGCACTTGCGATCATCCACCCCAGACAAATCCTCCTCAAACTCCTTCCCTACATCAAATTCCATGATGTAGTTTCTAAAAGTGCTTAGCGTTTTAATGATCATATGATCCCCATTCTGAAGGATTTCTTTGTCAGGCTTTAGCAGATTTGCTATTTTTCTTACAGCAACATTTACATCTGAAAAAGAAAAAGAGTTATTTCTATCCAGAAAAGTCTTCCACAAGAGGTTTGTTGCTTCTAGGGGAAACTGAAATGAACAAAGATAAATAGATGTCCAAATCTTCCCATCCAGAAAAAGTTTGCAACCTAATTTTTTAAAATAACTTAGTTTCAATTCTTTGATTATGGGGAATATTTAAAAAATACCATTTGTATTTGACAGTTAATAAGGCCTCCAATAATTCTACAGAGATACTAATACAACATCAAATACAAACACACAAAATAGCATTACGTACTGCACTGAATCTTTATTAAATATAAAAATTTTACCGCTTTTCAAATTAAAGGAGGTTTTTTTAATGTTTGGAATCCACCACTTACCTCTTCAAGCTATGTAGTTTACTGTCTGTTAATGTAAGCTTCAAGATGGTAAAAAGTAGAGGCTGCTTAAGGCAGAACAGTTTTGCTTAAGGCAATTCTTAAAGTGCATTTCTGAAAAAATACTTCTCACAAAAATGATTTATGATGGTACAAGAAAAAATAGATTCACATAAAGAATAAGACAAGTGGCATTTATTGATTATTCATTCAAGAAGTTTGAAGGGAACCTTACCCAGTGCTTTCAGATACTCCTCAAAATTGTCATTGCTGACCATTTTCCAGTACCCATTGAAGTCTGCAGGCATCCCTGCTTCAGGTGATTGTCAAAATCACAGGCTCAGGGCTGTGGGTCGATGCTGCACCACACAACTCACTGCCTTGCTTTGTGGCAAGTGGGAACCCTGGTTTCTTTTATCTCTTTTTTAGACCATGGAGCTATGCAAGTCCTTCTAATCCGATTATTGTTGAAGTGCTGCCTTAAGATCCTTCCAGAAGGCTGAACCTCTGAGATTTCTAACAGCAACAGGATGAGTTGATTTAGAAAGAATGAAATATTCCCTTTTCATATCATTTGTGTACGGAAAACCCATTTTTAACCACATTACTGTACATTCTTCATGCCACTCAGAAAAAAAAAGCCTTTCAAATAGCTTTAGTTTAGGATATTAGCCAAAGCTATAAAAGTGCTTATCTTGTGTGGTTTTTTGAGCCAAATTCCTCTTTCTTGAATATGTTTCAGCTACTTTTACTTTCTTTCAAGAAAACAATCATACAGACCCTTTCAGTCAAAGCCATTTGTGTCTGGTATTCCTTTCACTTGTTCCATAAGCTCCTGAACCACCAGTGGAAGCTGCTTGGCCAGCTGGGGGCTCAGAAGGACCAGTTAGGTGGAAACTTGTACTGAGAAGCAGTGGTTACTCTGTACAGTGATAAATGCTACATCACTGCTGCATGAATGCTTTCAGTTAAGGAACTCTGAAACACAGAGGTAGCACTTATAGAGTTCTGTACTCTCTGGAAGTGACTCCTGTCAGAAATGAGAGACACTGAATCAGCATAACAGGCAACCAGCATTTTCCCTGCTAACATCAGAGCTCAAGTACTGAGCCTCTCAGATGTTTGCATATAATACAACTGAAGCCCCTATTGGATATTTCATCTACTCTACGGCTTTGGCAATTGCTTGCTCTTAAGAAGACTCTGGATCAGAGAAGAAAAGAAAGCCACTTTAAATGTGTGGATGAGGATTGTCTGTCATTTGAGAACCTGAAGCCTTACAAGTGGCAGAAACAGCACGAGAATTTTTAAGTGCTTGCCTGAAAGAAAGATTGATTTTTGTCTCTTGGTCAAATTGCCAAAAATCAAAAAAAGTTACTCAGGGTCTCATAAAGTCAAAGTTTAGAAGTAATATATATTTAAACATATCTCTCTCTCTCTCTCTCTCAAGTTATGGTTCATTGCACTTTGCTGTTTTAGAACAGTAAGGATTGCAGAATTACAAGTTAGGAAGGTACTGTCTTTGACCCTTAAGTTATATTTACTGACTTACTGATGTTATTGAAATACTAAGAATATTTATTGTAAGGATCTCCTTTCTTCTATTTTCACAAGGAAGCTGTTCTTTGTGTATTTTAAGCTATACAGCTGAGCATCCCAATTCTCTTGAGCATTACCACACACAGATGCACAGATTTAAAACACCACACGATTTCAGGAAACTTTGGACTTTCCCTTCATTATTAATAAGGAACAACTTTCTCAAGAAATCCAAGTGACAAAGCTCCTGGTCTGACATGGCACACAGCACAGAAATCAGTCCCTCAGAGGCTTTACTGTGTGTTTGGCAGCCTGAGAGGCTGCAGCAGGTGCCCCTCGTTGCTGCGCTCACTCTCTGCTGTGTAGACATTGTGCTGTGCAATGTAGGCAATGACAGAGTCCGGGATGAGATATTTCACACTCAGCCCTCTGCACAGGGCAGAGCGGATCTGTGTCGCACTGATTTCATTCTGGATCCACTCTCTCACTAGAAAAATATTGTGCTGAAACTCAGATAAAAGGTCTGATTCCTGGATGAACTGAGATGGATCAGAGCCAGCCCGGCTGATGCAGACCAAACCAAACTTTTCCACTATTTCTTTGATGTCTTCTTCCTTCCAGAGATTGGGTGTCTTAAATGTCTGTAGAAAATCAGCCCCACAGAGCAGCTTTAATTCTGGTAGAACTGGAAAGACAAAAGCAAATAACAGACGTATTATCCTTAAAATTGGTTTTAACTCGTCACTTCAAATTTTTTTAAAAAATTTTTTTTTAAAATCATTTATGTTTACTCCAGGCTTTTTTTCAGAAGGTTGCAAGAAAAATTCAGTTTCAGTTTTTATGTGTCAGGTAACAATTACTTTATCACCTACTTCATCATCACTCAGAGCATATTAAATATTATCTGTACACAGTTTAAGGAGAATTTTTACTCCACTCAAGCAATCCAAAAAGGGGAAGAAGCAAATAAAGATAAATACTTTAACACTAAGATTAGACTTGTTTGAACCTGGCCACTCCACACCATCCTGCCCTGCTGTTCTTTATTGTCTCTACTTCTTATTTGCTGTTCCCTGCCTAAGCCCCAGTACAGAACTTCCTCCACAGCACTCATCATTATTCCACCTAAGCATTGTATAAACATTGACCAGGTAGATTCACAGCCATGTGAAATGAAGGGTAAGGATGGAGGTTTGGCTTCACTTTACACTTATTTGATGGTCCGCACATCTGCAAGTCTTCTACAAACACCTTAAAGGAGAGATTCGGAATGTAAGAAACATTCCAGTGATGATGCATGAAAAGAGTGACTCCTTTCCTACATCAACTGTAA
This sequence comes from Cettia cetti, assembly GCA_013401135.1. NCBI lineage: Eukaryota > Metazoa > Chordata > Aves > Passeriformes > Sylviidae > Cettia > Cettia cetti. The sequence goes on along the minus strand of VZUI01068457.1, from coordinate 20,072 downwards.
AGATAGGACTCTCAACAACCAAGAACAACTGAAATGTATTATTCACGTCCAAGAGATGCTACAGCACTAGAGGAAAAAGGCAATGTATCAAAAATCCTGCAGCATCCTGGTAAGCAATAGAGCTAGGGAAGACGATTAGATAGGAAATGAAAAGTGACATTGTTTCCAGAGCCTGCTGTGCCTCTACCGACAACAAGAGCTTTTCTGGCCAGCAAATATCAACACGGTAGCATCACTGCTCTGCTATCCATACACTTTGTCTAACACTAGGAGTAGAATTCAAAGTAATCCCTGTATTATTCATATTTTTTATTAATGTATTCTGTGCCTTGCAAAACAAGCAGGGCCACAGTGTACATCTCTGACAGAGCTAAAGAGATGCTTATAAAACCAGGAATTAATACAACTCCAGGGTCTCCTATCTGTGTGGGAACTATTACAGAACAACTGTCCCAGCAGTTATGTTGGCATTTGGCAAGGCTTGGGGTTGGGACACAGCTTCAACCCTCAAAACTCACCAGTTACTATGTTCAATTTTCTCACTACTAATCTGGTAAAGCTGTACAGTTTTTAATGCTAAACACAGCATCATGTTTATAGTCATGAACCAACCTGCTTGCTGGCAAGGAAGGGAATCCCCCATAGAACTTTCTGTAGGATGTTTGTTTCTCATGAACTCCTTGGTCTGGTATGCTCTGAGTGCTTCATTATAATGGTGCCTGCATTTAAAATAAAGGGTTCTGTGTGAGCTAATCCTCTCAGAGATGCAGCAAAGCGATTACCTGGCACATTCCCGATTACATGGCACATTCCCGTTCCAGAACAGGGTCTACCTTTATGCCCTTTGGATTTGAATATCATTTGTTAGGAATTTGGCACTTTCCTTCTGCCATGAGATTAGTATCAATGTAGTTACATTTTGTGGAATTCACAAGTGATCTCTTCAATGGCATCCTGGCTTGTAAATCCATTTTGAAATTCTACCACTATGGCAATTTTGGTACTACATTTAAACATAGTGTAGTTCTGAGTTTCATGCCTGGGATGTTTTGATCTTGGAAGGGTTCTTTCCCAGGCATTCTTCTGGTAAACAGAAGAAAAATGTTTTGTAAATATAAGGATGTTTACATTCTTTCTTATAGGAGGGATCTTCTTCTGATGTCCCTCTGGGATGACCAATTGATTGAAAAATTTACCTTTGTGCTACCAATCAAATTGGCCTCTGACATTCTGTATAAAGAGAAGCTCATCCCACAATAAAGAAAAAACTCACTGATTACTTTCTAAAAGAGCCTGTGTCTCTTCTGTTCGTGTCCATTGCAACAACATAGAGGAGTTTTTTTTTGCCTGAAATGACTAAATCTCACTTCAATCACTAGCTGTAATTTCTTGACTAAATACAATCCCTCATGATAGTGTTTTTATAACGTGTGCTCTGTTTTGAGGAGACATTCTTGTTCTTTCTCCTTCTCTTCTCCGTAAAAATACATTCCCTGAGCTTTTACCTTGCTGTTCTCCCATTCATTTTAATTAAAAGAATCACAATTCCAAGAAACTAAAAATTCTTGTAAGATTTTTGACATCTGCTATGCTTCTAATTTTACTGAGTTCTGATCCAGGAAGGCAGGCAAGGATCCTTTTGCAGGTTTTTCCAGGTTTCTGCTACTTTATCCTTTCACCACTCCTGATCCATGGTGCCCCCTGCAATACTGGTATGGATACCTCATGGCCTTTTGCCTCCTAATCAGCACAGCCTTTCTTGTTTAGAACAGCCCCTGCCTTGCATCACCCTGAGCCAGGCCAAAGCATTGCTCATATTTGCACAAGCCAACATTGTTTCAAGGATACAAGCCCCTGGTCAGGAAGGCAAGTAGACACAGAACCAAGGCTGTGTCCAACTTCTGTACAGCACATATAGAGCCACAGTGACCATCAGCTCTTATCCAACTGCAGCAACACAAAGGTTCTGAGTTCCAAGGAGTAGCCTCCATCCAGTGTGTGTACAAAGCCCCAGCTGACCCTTAGAATGTCTGCTGTAAGGAAGGAATTCACATCAGTGATTTAAAAGTACACTCTTCAAATCATACAAACACTTTAGCCACAGGAATAAACTGCATATGTGTCAAGAACCTACACCCAGCCAGGTTCAAAGCAGCCTCCAGTGATTTCTGATGCTCAGCCACTGGCCAGAGAAACTGCACAGCCAAGAGGTGAGGCACATATGGCAGCAGAGGGTGGGTACCAGGAGCTTGCTCTGTGCCTTCCCACACCTCTAATTTTAACCCCGCCTTGCAGTAAACAGCCTGGTGCTATGTATAGCCAAGCACACTGAGTGTGTGTCATGCTCTGATGTTTTTGGGCCAGGATTCAAAAACAAGAGTGCCTGGCAAAGAGCTCCCTGCAGGACCAACGTTACAAACACTGCAAAATCTGAGCTGCCCCAGTCTGCTCAGCAGACCAAGGGCTGGAGCAAGTGGGGTTGCATTACTTTAGATACAGCAAAAAGGACAAACCCATCCGCCAGCTTCTTAAGTGTTTTCTGAATTGTGTATGAAGCTATAGAGCTAAATCACAAGCTCAACAGAAGTTGGGTAATGCAGATCTTTGCCAATTTTTAATTACTCTGTAATATAGTTGCGTGCCAATCAAATCCACAGGAGGAAGGAATGTAGTCCTTTGCCTACTGACAATACTGTTTCCTTGTCTAGGAATACTCACAAACAGCAGCTAAGTGGAAAACAGCTCTATTATGCTCCCTCCTCCTCTCTAAGAAAAGCCTTGGGGTAGTCTCCAAGATTTCCATTCTCATTTAATAGCACTGCCATAAGTGGGATTTAAGCTTTGCTGCTTAAAATTCTTCTATGTCAGAACTACTTGGGATCCTCTGCAAAATCCACAGGTTTTGATGAAATGTGACATTTTTATCGTACTCAGTTAAAACAAGTACTGTAGGAAAAGGCCATTCATGTGTTTCAGCACTAAATGTTCAACTGCAGTTAAGTGTACAACTCAAACTACTGATAGGAAGAGACATTTAGGTACAATAATGATTTCCTCTGCCTTGCAATAGGAAAATCTCTTTCTATTGCTACTGAAGTTTTCTACCTGAGGGAGCTTATAGAAAGGCAGCAGTTAATCCTTGGTTTTTTGAGGAGTGAAGAGTCTATAGATTAGCTTTGGAAGCATGTGAAGAACAACTCCTCTACAATAAACCATTGCCTGTTTATACATAATAAGGATCTGCTAAAGCCAGCTCTTTTTATATATTTTTTTTCACCTGTGACACTTAAAATACAGTGCAAAGCACAAATACCTGCATTTCTTCAGAATTCTGCTTCTCCATTGAAGGGACAAGGGTCAGCACTCAATTGTGGCACTGGTTCAGCTCATTAATACACGTCAACATTTGCGGACAAAACAAGATTTATGTTCATTTCTCTCCTTAACAAGCAGCCATTTTAATGTTTTGTGGACTTACTAATGAAACTAGAGGTTTGCTTTCTAAGCAGATGGGAAATCTGGCTGTTCATACCGCATTGCCTGAGCAGAAAATTACACATACAGGTTTTACTTACTGGCTCTCTTACCCTGAAGAACTCTGAAGTGGATTTATAATTTCTAAACCCAATCTTGCAAGCAGTACTTACTTCAGTTGGAGCTGTGCAAGACCAAAGTAGGATCACCTGATCTGTAAGATTTGGGACTGCTTCTCCAGAGGAAAATGGTCTGACTGAACTGAAACTCAGGACAAAAGCCCCATACCCAGGCAATACTGTAGGACAGCACTTGGTGACTTCTCACATTGGGACATACAGTTATGATTAGAGAAAGCAGAGTTTCCTGCAAAGACAGAAAACCTCCCACACCGATCCTGCTCTGCTGCCTGGAGGGAAGAGGCAAAAGGAGAACTGGATGCCTCTGTTCCCTCAGGGAAGCAAATAAAAGCAGATCTAAAAGGCTCCACTTTGTCTTTTAAGTTTGTAGTGAATTCTTATGGATGCTTTTGTAAAGTAACAGGTCTGGCTTTTAACTGCTTACCCACAGAGCCACAAGAGCTTTTGGGGCAGCTGTTGGAGGGCATAGTTTAGAGCCCTGAACACCTGTTACCACTTATAGAGTAATCTAGAAAATGGGGATAAAAATGAAGAATCAGTGAAAGCTCTTACAGCACATTTGCTATAGACTTCCATGAAGGCTTTCAGTTTAATGCTATCTGTTACCTTCTGCAGCAGCTTTTCCAAAGAGTACTTAGGACAAGAAGTTTGTGTTTTCACACCCTGCCCCATATGCATTATTACCATATAGAAAAGACATGTTTCAAGGTTCTTGCATCAAGTTTTGGACAACTTGTTTAATTTCCCATCACAAAACCACAGCAAACTCTGAGATTTTGAAGAAAACATCAGCAGTTAGGGGCTTAGGTTTAATTTACCATTAGAGTTAATAAGAAAACTTTACAAGGATGTGTGAACAGATAAACCTGGAGGCATAATACTGCTACCACAGCTAATCTGGGACAGAGATGCTCCTGAAGAACAGAATCATTTGTGAACTTGCTTACATTCTGATCACAATCTATTACCTGCTTAGAGACTTACACCCAAGAAAGGCAACCTGAGAGGTAGGAACTTTTCCTGCAGAACCTAGCAGTGGCCATCATTTTGCAGAGGCTTTCCACATGCATCCAACTATTTGAAGGACACGAGGGCAGCATCGTGGTTATTGCACAGGTCTGGGGAAAGCAAATGAAAGATTCCTGGTGGGGAATCCTGACTTCCCTGGGTGTTTTAGAGGAGCAAGTGCTGTGCACTGAGGTGGCAGCCTGGCTGATTTTTGGCAGTCAGTAATTTCATTAAGACAGGAGAAGATAATGTGATCACCTTAACACTTTCACTGTCTCTGTCCACGTGTCTTGCTGGCTCTCCCAGGGATCCACCCGGATCCAGTCCGACGTATCCAGGGCCAGTCTGGCCATGGCCACCCGATGCCTTGCTGACACCAAGCCCTTCTTCCCATACTTATCACTGACAGGAGACATTATGCCTTCAATCACTTGGTATCTTCCTGTGGGGAAAAAAGAAAAGAAAAAAAGAAAATTAAGACCTCTTCACAGAATCTTGAAAATGTAGGGTGGACAGGGCCTTGGGAGCTCACCTAATCCAACCTCTTCAAAGGATAACTTCCATGGTTAAATTCAAAGTTTTAAGATGTTATGAACAAATTGATTTGGGTTTTGTTTTTAATCCATTCCCAGCAATTACAAAATTAAAATACAAATGTGTTTTTCCTCTGTGAACTGCTCAAAATTACTATTGTTCTATCCTAATAAATGACCCAAAAAGGAAAGCTGGGTAAACAGACAATTTTAAAGCATCTGCATATACTCATAATTGATGTTGCAAACTATCAAAATTGTTACATAGAATTAAGTTTCATAATCCAGTTAGTACAGCATTGATATAGCCATAGCAAAGAATGACTTAAATGACCACTAATTTGTTCTTGAAGATCTGATCATTGTTATTTATCAGAATCATGGTGCCTTCCTTTGTGTTAAAGCAAGAATTACTGCATATTTCTGCAGCTGTGACTGATGTGATTCAGACAAATCAGAAGATTCAAGAACAAAGATGGGTCTAGTGGAGTCTAAAATGAGACCTGGAGCACTGTGCTTCACACATCAGCTCAGCAGCCACTAAATGCCTTTCTCTCTGGCTTACCATGTTAAATACATTTGACAATATGCCCCTGGTTTTCTACCCCTGTAACACAATATCATCATTAACATAAGAGACTGGTTAGATTTTGCAGTTCTGGCACCAAATCAGGAAACAAAAATAAAGCACCACCATAAGCTGCAAGCCTCGAGAAACTGAGAGAGGAGGAAGAGTGTTTCAACTGAACAGAAATGGACAAAATTATTTCTAATGTAACACATGCATTTTAAATAACTATGATAAATACGACACTGAAGAGGAAAAAAAATCCTCATCATTTTTTCTAATTCACTTATTTTAACAAAGAAACTTCAATGTAGCATGCTATCTTTATTGCTTCGTAAGGAAAACAATACCCCGACATTTCTGATAGTGGCACATGACAATTTAATATTATTACATGACGCTCTAGCAATGTCACATTTATTTTGATGTAATAAAATTTCCAAAAGAACTTCATCGAATTGGGCTTAAAAAACCAGCACTGAGATTCAATGAGATTTATATCCTCTTACAATGTCAGTTTAAACCATCCTCTGTTTTGAAATATTCTCATTACAGGCAAAATGAGCAAGATAAAATTTTCCAGAATCATGCAAAGATGTGTATATAAGTATGTCCATCCCTATTTGAAATTGGAACTAATTCCACTTGATTTATGAAGAACAATTATTCTCTCATACTCTGGTATTATACAGTGCTATAACAAGTTGTCATTTAAAGGGAAAGAAATTACAGTTTAAATTAATTTCTTGTTTAAAGGGAAGAAAACTGCAGTTTGAATTCACTACTATGTTAACCTTATTAAAAGGTTTTTCCTACATTATGATTTTATTTTTCACGTTTCAGTTTCTTTAAGTTTCTACAGATATAAGTTGTTCCCTTATACCTTAGAAGAATACATTAAATGAAAAAATCATGTATCTGTGAACTCATGCTAACCAAGAATCATATGGGTCTGCCAGATCTTTGTGAGATGGAAAGATTTCATTCTCTAGTCTGCCCTAGAGCTGAATAAATGGAATGAGATAAGATCTTCTGATGCCATATCAGCTTGCTCCAAAGCAGAAATGAAACCAACTGGAAGAGAAAAATCAAGGTTGGTAACACTTCAGAGAGTCAAACACAGGAATGGCCCAAGAAGATTCACAACTGAGTAACCCAGCACTGTGCAAAGAGGATGCACAAGAGCCTTCCACACAGAAACAGAAGCTTTAGCTGTAAAAATAGATGAAAAAAAAATAAATTACTGGCTCTAAATAACTTGTTTCCTATTCAGTAATTTAGAAGTTCACCTGTTCAAATATGTCACTCAGTTTTGGCAGGCGTGCAAAGAGGAAATCATTAAATTCTGCCATCTTGGGCTTTTCTTAATGTCCACTGCAATTCTCTTCCCTCTCCCATAAATTATTACAGGTTGCTTCAAACCATCCCTGGTCCAGAATTATCTTCAAATTCTATTTCTCTGGAATTCTATTTGTTTTCATCATGTAGTATGTTATTATTGCTTGTCCTAAATATGTGTAAAAGTCCTCCAGGCCCTCAAGTGGCTTTGTTTTTCAAAATATACCTACCAAAAACTGCAAAAAAGTCCCTCTTGCTATGAATTTATATTCTCTAAGAACTGTTTAGCAGAACTGGCTAGTGCTCAGAAAACTGAACATAACAAAAGTAATGAAATAAAGGCTGCCCCTTAAACATGTAAAAGCAGATTATTAAGGAAAATCAGTATTTAGTTTTCTGTTATCAAGGTGTCACTGTAAATTGTCACAAACACAACACAAATTGTAATGCTGAGTTAGCTTATTAGTACTAAATCAAATTTATCAAATGCCAGTTTCATACAAAATTGTTTGTGTATTTTGGTGGGGCCTCTAAAAATTAATTTCTTCTGGTAGTAAGTCTGTAAGTCACTGGAAGAAATTATGCCAGAAGTAAATAAGAAGAGATAAATAACCACAACAGAAAAGGAAATAAACGAAATACTTCCATACATTTAACTCTTGCTCACTACTCATTTTCCTCTGCTAAGGGAAAATCCCCAAAGAGAAGCTATGCAGCTTCTTGGTGTTACCATACTCATGAACAGGAATGCATTTGACAGAACCCATTAATGGTGTGTCCCATTTTCCCCAGTTTTCATAAGATAATAACTCATTATCCTTCACCTTCCCCTCGCATTTCTCTTGCCACAGATAAAACGTCTTTCACACCCTCCTCCTTTGCCCTCCATCCCTTTTGGTCTCACCCGGAAACTTGGGGATCTGAGCATCCTCCAGTGGCAACACTTGGGAAACAGGATTAAAAATATCTCAGATAGAGTGATTCTAGTACTATTTCTCTGGTCTTTATGCTCAAATGAAGAATACAGTCACAGAGAGGTAAAAGTGCCTGACATTAGGTATTAATATACTCTAAAGGCATCTGCCACAGTCACTGCAAGTTTCAAAAAATTATTTTAAAACAAGGGACTGCATTTCAGAAAATTTTAGCTGTGTCTGAAGATGTGTAAAGTGACAGGTTCAAATGAGTAGACAGAAAATCCAGATAAAGAGAATGAGTTGAGTCATTCAGGCACACACAGCTATGTGTGTCGTATTTAAAAGGCAGCATGATGAGATTTATTGGCTGATATTAACAGAAATAGGATGAATTACTTGACATGTTGCAAAGAAACTGCACTTAAAGTATCAAAAACCCAATAAAATGTCTTACTTAAAATAGGGACGTATGAAAAATAGGATTAGGCAGCATTAGAAATTGACGTGATGTACAAAAAGCTGGCAGACAGAATTACTGGAGATGTCAGTCAGGATGCACATCAGGGATAGTCACGTCACTCATGGCAGTGAAACCTGCCTCTGAAGTCACAGAATCCTGCAATTGTTAAAGTTGGAAAAGCCCTCTAAGATCCCTGAGTCCAACCAGTCACCCAGCACTAGAATAAGTCCCAGGTGCCACATCCACACGATCTTTGAACACTGCCAGGGTGTGTGACTGAACTCCAGCCAAGCTATGGCCCAACTCATCATTGCAGCCTGGTTTGTGATGGAGCAGCACTACTGAAGCAGCAGCAGGACAAAGCCATTCCCAAGCCCAGGAAACGTGTCCTTCACAGTAATTAATTAACTCCTCACTCATTTCAGGCATCCAGTGTGGATGTCAGCTCCAAGGTGCACTGTTCCCTCTGAGAAGGGAATCACTGCTGCCTCAAGTCAGACAAGCCCTGTTCTCCAGCCCCTCCATCAGCTCCCAAGCTGCAGCTGCTGCTTCTTCTGAGCAAATAAGCTCCAGTTTCTCCTCTCCTTCCCTGCATAATCCCAGAAATGGAAACAGGGCTAAAACCATGAGAGAATGACCAATTAATTTCCTGGGTAGGGATGGTTTGCTGTAAAACAGGCATCTAGAATCAGTCATTTTTACAGCATGCTGCCAACCCCTTCTGCTTGGAAAACAACATTCTCTGTGGAGGAGGGGCCATCGATGGGATTTGTGTATCCACACATCCAAACACATCCATCTGCTCTTGGAGCTCCTGAAGACACAGCCCCCTCTGCTTGGGATGGGTAAAGCTTCTGCAGGCTAACTGAGGATGCTGACCTTGCTGCCACGCTCTCTCTCCGAAAGTGCAAAGACAACACTGTAGGAAACCCAGACAGCAAAAAAAGGATTCTTTAATGCAGAGAGCCCTTGTACTTGTAAGGCTTCACAAATTAAAATAAGGAGCCAAAAGGCAAGTCACATCCTACCCAGAACTAGGCATTGACATCAGGTGTAATATAATGCACAATTTCCATTTCAACCTTTCAAATTTTCATTTTTAATACGATTTTTACTAGACTTTAAGCAAACCGCCCTGAGTAAGGGGTGGGGTCTTTCTAAATTGACCCTGGAGCAGACCAGACATTGAATTGTTTCAGACAGAATAATAATTCATTTCTAAGTTCAGTCCTTCTTTGAAGGCAAAGAGAAATGTTTCTGGAATATAATTTATGACTTAAACAGAATTACTAGTTGGTCTTATATTACTTTACTACTCTTTGCATACCTGGGCAGCAGAATCAGCTATAAAACTACAGTGAAAAAAAGTCAATTAAAATCTCTGTTTAATCCTTTATTTCCAGTCCTGCAGAAGCAACAAAATAATTTTAGTTCTAGGAAAACAGAGACTTGTAGAGGCTGCCCTCAGAGCAGCTCTGTAACTCCTCCTCATGACAGTCAGTTTCCTCACAGGATATTCTGAGTATGCAGCTGCTGCTTTTACTGCACAGTGCTATCAGTGGGTTTTCAGGTTCTCTTCCCCTGCTCAGTGTGTCAGCCAAATTCCTTTAACTATGATTTGCTGTTCAGGTTCCTACCGAACCTCCTCCCTAGGAACTTCTCTGTCAGATTCCAAGAGCTAATGATTCCCTCTCGACCACTTCCAGAAAACTAAGTGCATATTTTAGCTGCCAGATGAAAAAAAAAAAAAAAAGAATCCCTGAGCAACTAAGGAGCTGCTCAAGCTTAGAGCTCAAGGCTTTTCAGTAGCATTTATGATTATTTCTTAAATTCCTGATGTTACCACCTTGCTCTTTTGTTGCCAAAACATTCTAGCCTGATGGCATCTCTCTTTTCTGATCTTTTTCTAGGATAGATAAAGTGCGTCTTAGACAGATAATGAATAATTAACATTTTGTCCTTTCTCCAGTTTCCCCCAGCTGTCAAAACTGCTACCTGGAACCCTTCTTCATATTAAAAAACATTGTATCATAAAAGCATGGAATTGGAACATAAATAATTTTCAAAATTATTAACCATATTATTTCACAAGGTTCAGCCAGTGCCATGAACAGGATCCTCAAACTGCTGATAGAACTTTTTCTCTTTGCATGAACACTCATTATACTTGCTTATACACTGAGGTAATGCCAGACTTTCTATACTGAATATCCCATGAAAACTTGACATTAATATCAGTGAAGAATATTAAAATGAACCCAGCTGTAAAGCAAAAGCTGATCTAAGTGAATATTAAAACTCTTTCCTGCTTTTCCCAGCCCTCACTGACCTGTCTGGTGCAAGTGGTCTCTGGCCAGCTCAAACAAACGCATGTGCATATTGGTGGTGGGGTTAAAGGAGCCACAGGCCAAGAGGATGACAGGGATTCTGCTCCTCATCCTGACAGCAAAACATCCACACCTCCACCCTGAAGAAAAAAAAATTAAAACAAGAGACAAAGTTGAGAAAGAGCAGTCTGCCCTTGGCTCCTGAACTAAAATGAGCTGTTTCCAGAAGTCGGTGTTCCTGGAGCACCAGTGCAGTGTCCACAGGTCAGTCCTGCCCCAGCATTCAGCACCTGCCTGCTCAGGAACACAGCTGCTCCTGGATATTAATTAGGAGACCACCAACACATTCTGCTTCCCACACATAGACATGGCTAGAATATACTTCCAAAAATTTACACTCTTTATTATTAAAACCTGAAAATTTTAACTTATTTTTAATTTTTAACCTGCTTTTATTAGAGAGAAAGGTTTTGTTCTGTCTTTGTAGCCATTGATGATGTTGGAACTCTCAGGCCTGCCACAAAATCTGATTTTATTTTTTTTAATAACTTCTTACAATGAATCTTTGCAACATGTGACAAAACCTCACGTGCAACACCCAATCCTAAGGTGTGACTTCCTTGGAGCTGGGCAGGCAGCACTGGGGTCAGCCAGCTGGCAAACACTTCCAGCCAGATTATCAGCATTGGCCTGTGTGGTTCCTCTGCTGGACTGCAGAGCAAGGCACAGTGCACCAACAACAGGGAGCAGCAGGGAAGAGGAAGCACAGCTGTGCCAGGAATCCCCAGGGCATTAAAAAGCTGTGAACAGGGGGAATGGGTAGGAAGCAATGCTGTGAGGAGCCTTGCAGGGGTGTTTACAAACAACCCTGATATAATTCAGTTAAACTGTCAGTCATCTACTGAAAATGTAGCAAAAATCAGTTTCAATCCACTGTGCTTGGAGCTATTTACTTGCATAACTTTTAAAAATTAATCCAAAATACAACTGGCACGATAAAAACAATTGTGTCCCACATCCATGTCTGCAAATCCAAAGTCTTTTCCTAGAATTTGAAATCTCTACATTGCTCACACCTGTGCATCATACAAACACCACTCTCTGCCCTTCCCTGGCCTCCATCCCTCCCCATCAAACAGAACAGGTTTCCTGCAAGAGTCACCTGCATCCCAAACTTCAGAAGTCAGTCTTGAGATAACAGAGCAAACCCAGCACAGCTGTGTGTTCTGATCAGCCAAATCTCGTTCTCCATCTGCACTGTACCTGTAGTGCAGAGCCCACCTCTTATTGTTCTCAGTTCTTACAGTCCCTTTGCCCCCACCCCTTTCTCTGACTTACAAAGATTTATTAATAATGGCTAAATCCATGTCAAGTCAATGTTTTATAGCTGCCAACATGATCAGTTCATTTATGGAGGATTTACAACCTGAAGACTGGGACTCTACCATGGCACAACACTCAGTGCACCAAGCAACAAATGTTAATATTATAATTTGTGACTTTTTGAACCTTTGGCATTGAACCTTTCTACTGAGAAAATTCCTTGAAGCACTGAGTGCTATCTGTACCTCCAGCATCTAGTACTGAATACAATTGTTTTATAATGATTTTATTCTACTTTCCTCATTTCTCATGCCTTCCACCATAGTAGGGGAGACATACTGGGGAGAAAAGACTTCTTGTCTGTAGAGCCACTGAAAGCTAGCAATAGTTTTATGGTCTGTGATGGGAGCAGCTGGAGGAAGCTCCTTTCACTGCACCCTGCTCTCTCCTCTGGTTTACTGTCCCTGTGCAGACACAAAAACTCACACATGAAAACTCTATGCAAAATGTACAACTCCTTCATTCAGACCAAAAGAAAAAAAAAAGTTATTTTGTTCAGTATCAGCAATTCTGTAAATGAATCTCCATTGTATGGGGGAAGGTGTTTCTGCCCTGGAACTGAGCAAAAACATCAGCATTTGAATGGAGCACTAGCTGCTGGCTCACGGCTCTCCTGTGCTCCCTCCTGATCTGAGCAGTGCAGTTTGTATTTCCATAGCTGTTCCTTTATTTGCCATCTCAACTGAATGATTTCTTCTGTTTTGCTTTTAATTCTACAGACTATTTCTCACCTGAAACAAAGGTGTTTGACAGTTTTGTTGCAGCTCTTACTCATTTATACCTGGAAACTCCAGGGAAAGACTTCAGCCTGTGATAACTTGACAGTACTGATAATGGAAACTCAGAAATCAAACCACCAAGACCACCAAACAAACAAACAACAAAACCAAAAAAGAAAACAGAAAAAAACCCACAACAAACCAAGACTGTACTACTAATAAATAAACACGGAATAAAAAAAGCATCTCACAAGGTATTATATATCTATAAACTCAAAAACATCCCACACATTTATTTATTTATTTATTTATTTATTTATTTATTTATCAGTGTTTTCATTTTTACTATCCCCAAATATAGTGCACCCTATACCTATTCAACAGATCTAGGACAACTTTTAGTATTTGAAACAAAACTTTCTGATTCAGTTGCTGTCTCACCTGGTATTAATTACCTGAGCGGTTTTAAATCATTAGAACACCACTCAAAGTAACAGGAAAAAAGAGAGGTAACTGATTTTTCAGCTAAGCTCTCTTGAGAAATCAAACCCTGGGGAAACTTTAAACACAGCGTCTGTGTGCTCCGCTCTGGGCCGGTGTTCCAGCAGCCCTGGGCAAGCAGAGAATTCCTAGAAATGCCAGTCTGCATTTTGGGAAGCTCCCAGCAGGGACACCGTGTGGCAATGCAGAAAAGGGCAGTCCTCTTCAGAGGAGGAGGCCACACTCAAGCTATATAAAAAAGGTTTAAGGATGGACAAACCATTATGATCTTCATTAGATAATTCCTGCAAGTTCTTTCTATGGTGCCTATATTCCTACAATATGTCAATAACAGATGATGTTCCAGATGACCACAGTTAAGTTCTGCTGAAAGTCAGTAATTAGAGCCATGTCTGATTAATTATCAGCAGCAGAATGGAGTGCTGAGCAGCACAGTCTGATGATTCATGAGCTGTTAAATTAGTAAACTGGAGAACAAGACACTGATGCATGCACGCTATGAGGGACTCACCCTTGAGCGAACATTTCTGCAAAAAGTAGAAATAAACCAAATCCTAGCACAGGATTAAAGCGTTATCTCCTCCTGTGAGGGTGAATCTAGATTAATTTAGATGAAATTTAGATTTTAACAAGTTCAAAGCTGCCTGATTCCATTGTTTTACTGGGTGACATCATTACCTCATATAAATTCATGCAGATGCACTGGGACCAGCTGCATTACACCAAGTGACACCAAGAATATTAGAGTTGTGAGACAGATTTTTATAGTTAGGAAATAAAAGTACATTTAGTAGCTGACCCAAATCATAGCAAGCCACAGTACATAAATATCCCTTAAAATATGATTGGATATGAGAGTTTCTCATGCTGTTAATAGTAAGAGCTGCTGCCACAGAGAAGTTACTCCAGTTATTAAGTTCCCAGCATTTACTGTCACCAAAACCAATCCTCCACAACAGTGACAAATATTTACCAGCATATCCCCACCTTCCCTTCAATAACGAACATATGTACCTGGGTGAGGAAAAATGGCAAATGTATAATCTGGGGCAGTATTTTATTCACTCATCAAAAAGTTACTCACTCCAATCACAATGGATTTTGCAAGGAGCACATATATATTACACACAGCCCAATATGATGCTGTAACCCTCCAAAACAGCTTTTTCAAGGCCTCTTGGTGAGCCATATTATTATCAAATTCCAGTGATTCAGATGGGGCCCATTTATTTGACTTTCACTGAAAGCCATGACAGGATACCTGATTTCCTTATCAGATTCACCATATCAGAACTATGAAGCTGCTCCTTCCAATCCCCACACAAAACTTTGTCAGAGAACACAGTCCCATCATAGCTTCAGAGAAATCCCAAGATCTGCTCCCTTCCTCACTGCAGTATTCACTACAGCAGAAATTTATCCAAACCTATAAAAATCATCTGGGCTTTTTCACGTGTAACACTGAGGATGGCTCAGAATGTAACAAATGCTGCCTTTAACAGTGCACCTGAGCCAGACCTGCTCACTTTGGGGATACTCACTATTTCTTCTTCCTCTCTGTCCAGGCAGCAATTTTCCCAGCAAAACAAAATTTCTCTGTAAACAAGTCACCTCAAAGAAAACTACCTGTGGCTGAAATTCCAAGTGCCCTGCTAGCAACCAGAGAAAACACCTCAGCAAAAGTGTCTCCTCCTCTCCTGAGATTATAATCCTTCAAATCACAGCACAACACTTCACTCTTGCCATTCCTTTATTTCAGGCTGTATTGTGGGGGAAATCCCTTTCACAGAGGAATCAACAAAAACACTCTATCGGTTACATCTCTAAACCAACCTAAACATGACTTATGGTTCCATTTACTTGGAATGAGTTTTTCCCTCTGAATGCAAGTGGTTCTCTGTTTTCAGCTTCCAATCCCAACTCTTTCTGCTCCACTGCTACAGAGAACTGGCAGTTGAACGGGACTAAAGAAGAAAATACACCACAAAAAGTACACACTGAAAAAGCACAACAAATACCAATAATAAATTGAGCACAGGACTCGTGCACCCTGAAATACATGCAAATATTGAACCTCCAGTTAATAATGAACATGACATTGCCTTCAACAATTTTGAACTCTGAAAAAATCTGAGCAGAATTATTGCTTAGCGCAAGGTTATTCTCAACACACACAAAACAGTGCCTGTGAATTTGAGTCAACACATTTTTTTAAGGCTGTGAGTTGCTGCAAGTTTTTAATGAGAATTCCACAGTAGAGCACAAGAGTGCCTGGTCCCAGAGTCCAGCCAATAAATTATTTACAGATCCTCCCACAATAATATCCTGTATGATGTATTTTTCTTAGTACTCTTAAGAATATTATACGTTATTAATATTCTTAATCATCTTGCAAAATAACCATGCTTACAGGCTGCCTATTGCCTGAACAATAAGAAATACAACTCAGCAACACAGAATTCAGAAGCCACCATTTGTGCACATCAACAGTAAATTCCCGTATTTTTAACATCCCTATTTTTTGCATTTACTAAATATGAGGTTATTTCAGATTTTCTGCTGCCCTTAAACAGCAAACATGTAAGGACAACCACAACATAACATCCTTAATGTTCTTTTTCTGTATTAGGGAGAATAATGAAATAATCCCATTTTGTACAAAAGGCATTAATTATATTCTAACTGCTCATAAAACTCTTGACAATATTCAGACATCGAGCTCTGTAGCAGTTTCATCTGGCTACAGGGCCAGTGATACTCCACTAACCCAGAACCATGCAGAAAATAAGTAAAAAAGGACCAGACTGGCCAGCACATCGTATCCAGTGTTTGCTGGGTAGTGCAGGATCTCACTGGCCTCACACAACAGAACTCCCTGCACAATTTTGCAGCATTTCCACAACTCAGGAGAATACAATCACCTCCTGGTATCTTGTATTTCCCACAGTATCATCTTTAGAATTACCGTTCCAATAATCCCTAGTGATCCCTCAGCATCTGACACTCAACTCCCTTCCTATTCTTTGTGTCCATATCACACTAATAAATAAGCTTTTCCTTCTTCTACAGTTATCTAAACTATTCTAAGTAAAGCCAGTAGTCTTTCTTCTATTTGCATGTACGAGTCAGTCATCCACAATATATTGATTTACAGAAAAAGAGGATTCATGCAGAACTGCAACTCCGGGAGCCTATTTTTAGGCAAACAAATTGCCGATTTAGTGAAAGCACCAACTTGTCTGTCAAAACAAATTCTTGCTAAGACTTCAAGAGTTCCCGTTGAGAAGCCATTCAGAGTGATTTTTTGTCTATCAACATCTCTGTAATTTTCTTTCAACTAGAAAAACACACTTAGCATATCCTAAGGCAAATCTCAGAAACTGAGCTCTCACACAAATGGAAGATAAATTTAAGTAGTAAAGAAAACATCTTCAATCATGAAAATCTTCTCTTATAAAGCTGGTTTTAGAAGGCAGCAAGCTAATGAAACCCCTAGTAGTACTACTGCAGAACACTCAGATGCAAAATAATCATATATAGCACCCACGGCGTAAGGCAGGATTTCCAGAACACACAGCAAGATCTGCCTGAGCAGATCGTGGGGCTGGATGGTATTTCTTATGTTTCTGAAGTTCCTATTTATCTTCTGAGACGTTGCATGGCTAATTTCTTCATTTCTGCTAGCTATTGTTCATAAAAAGACACAGTGCTTGGCGAGCTGAGTGACATCCACACAACTATTTGAGTGGTAACTGCACCAAATCAGCAATGTGGAGGAAAAAGATCCAGATGTGAAGCTGGCTGGTGAGATTGAGACACTTCTGCAGTGGCACCTGCTGGGCCAGGGCTGGCAGGTAGGGTCTGACAGCTTCACCCAGCCAACTTCACCTGCTCCACTTGCAGCAGCAGCTGAAACCTTGTATGAATTAAATCCTTGGAAATCATCACTGCTATGAAATCCAGTTTGTCTCATTAAATTATTTCAAAAGGCACAAGCTCAAATTCCCCTTTGACAGGACTATCACCTGTTGTGTCCTCAGCGCTCTCCATACACATCTCTGGACTTCTCAAAGATCTTTGAGATCATCTGAACAGATAGGCTAAATTCTAAAATTCACGTCTGAAGTTAAAGGCACAGAGGCAGTTTACTGGTACAGTTGTTCACAGAGTGGAACCAGATTTCAGCAGCAAAACAAACCGCTCACGTGGATTGTATCGCTATGAAGCTTAAAGAAAACAAACATCATGCATTGTCTATAAAATCAAACAGCAGCTGCTGCATCCTCTTAAAGCCGGGGAGAAAGACGAGTAAGTTACGCAGTGAAAACCAGATTAATTGAAATAAACAAAAAGTAGCCATATCTGCCGTTGTCCTCTTTAACTCTCACTGCACTTGGCTGGGGGGGGGGGGGGGGGGAGGAAAGGGGGAAAAAAGCTGTTTTAAACACACGCACGCGCGCGCACACACACACATATGTATTTTTTATATATATGTCTATATGGTGGTGGATATGCGTTTATCGAGTGCGTGGCGTGGCCAGCCCGGCAGCCCCGGCCGGGGGTTTGAGGCCTCCCCTCAGTGCCCTCACCGCCCGAGCTCGCAGCCGCTCCAGACTCCCGGCCGGCTCCGGCCGGCTCCTCCCCTCCTCTCCTCCCCTCCCCTCCTCCTGTCCCTCCCTTTCCTTCCCTTTCCTTTTCCTTTTCCTTTTCCTTTCTCCGTCTCTCCCTTCTTCCCTCCCTCCTTCCTTCCTTCTTCCCTCCCTCCCTCCATGCTTACCGCAGGACAAGCGGGCCCCGGCGGCTGGCGGCGCTGCCCGCAGCTCCCCGGGGCCGGCTCGGGCCTCCCCCGCGCCGCTGCACAGCGGCAGCCGGGCCTCCTCACACAGGAGGAGTGTTTTTATTGTGTCACCTGAGGGTGACTCCCAAACTTTCGGCTTCCTGCTGGTACAAGGGATGGGCCCCGCCGCGCCAGGGTTGTGCTGACAGCGTGGGAAAGGTCGGCTTGGGAGGCTTGGAGTACAATGAATGCTGGAAAATTCACAGCGCCGGAGGTTTGTGTCCAAAAAGGAGACAGAGGAGTCCTGTAACTTGCTTGAAATGAAGGGAGAGGCCATGGGACATTTCCCTTGGGATCTTTTAAATGGTTGGGAGACCTAGCCTCGTTTTTGTCCTCATTTCCCGTCCACATCACCCTCTTGCTTTCCCCATCAGCCGAGGTTCTTGCAAGTTGCAGACTTCCTGAATCCCCTACTCCATGTCCCTCTCTACTCTGTACCCACCACCCCTTTTGTTTTTCTTGTAACAAAACACCATTCGTAGCTCTATTAAGTCTTTGTTCTCTCTCTCTGAGTTCAGGAATTTAACACGGCCTTGGCTGAGCAACAGTGCATGCCAATTAGTACCATTTTCTAGAACTCATAGTCTATTCCATGGCTTCCCTATGTGTTAAGCCCTTGGTCCTGTCCACAAGCAGATCCACGTGTGTGTTTGTAAAGACACAGTCATGCCTTTCATGAAGCTCAGCTTTCTCTGTGTTGAATGGCCTCACAAAACCATCTCCTTCTCCATCAGCTGTGGAACATTTTGCGAAATACACCAATGTCATGAAAAGTGCGTTAAATAGATTTTGCAAAAGGTGAAGTCCAGAAAGTTTCAAATAATTTGCTTCTTTAATTCTTAGGCATATAACATCCAGTTTCTTGAGATGTCAGAATGTCACCAGTGAGGTTTAGAGTCCACCACAAACATCCTGGTTTTCATACTGTTGAAGGGAAACACAAATGTTCCTCTGATCTGACATTATGGTAAAAAATAAATAGAATTGTGGAATGCATTTTTAAGCTCTACTGTGTGAAATGCACAAACAACGAAGCTTCACTCCTGCACAGAGGCCATGAGAGGCACTTCAGATCTTTTCTTGCCCTTGCAGAAACCTGGCCAAGAGATGGTCTTGGCAATGGGGCTTTAGCTTCAGACTGGGAGCAGAGTTTCCCCTTTTGAGGTTTTGCTTCAGGGGGATAAAGTGGCAGTGTGGGCAGTGCTGAAATTGAATTGAAATTGTGCGTGGCTGTGTATTTCTCCATGACATTTCCATGCTTGTTGTTGGTCCTCCTTTGTTTACAAAGTTTCATTTTTCATAGACTACAACTTGCAATTTGAGATATGAGGGAACTATTACTGTTAGTGGCAGGGTGACTTTTGTTTAAAACAAGGAGAGTGTTGGACAAAGACTGCACAAGCAATTTCTTATACATAAGCAGTCCCGATTGTAGGTGCTTAACTTTTAAAAGCTGTGGGATTTTATAATGATAAAAAGCCAGATTAGCAGTTTTGAAATGAACAAATCTGTTTGTATAAATAATCTTTCTTACAAAAGGACCTAGAACTTTGTAGAAAAAGCAATTCCCCAACTCCATTTGAGAGACAAAAGTCCATTTTAAAAAACTTCATGACACTGACATCTTGTGCGTAATGAACCTCTTATTTTGGCTGACCTGGCTTAATAAACATATGAAGGTTTCTCTTCTGAAAAGTAGTAGCAAGGATTAAAACCTTCTCTTTCTAGAGTCTGAATTACTGCTACATGTTTTGTCAATATATAAGATTCCCTATTGTCACAACAGACACAAACAGAAGAGACGCAGGCTCCTTTCAAAAGTGCTCAGTGGGTTCTCCCTTTATTGTGGGATGAGCTCCTCTTTATA